>OU342742.1:351536511-351798056 GCA_910589775.1 Avena eriantha | reverse complement strand
GGTGGATCCATGTGTGGTCTCTGAAGAGAACACACATTTCAATGACACTGGTGGATCCATATGTGGTATGTGAAAAAGAACACACATGAAATGACTCCAGTTGTGTGGTATGTGAAAAGAACACACATGCAATGACACTAGTGTATCCATGTGTGGTCCCTGAAGAGAACACACATTTCAATTGAAACTGGTGGATCCATATGTGGTATGTGAACAGAACACACATGAAATGACTCCAAGTTGTGGTATGTGAAAAGAACACACATGCAATGACACTGGTGGATCCATGTGTGGTCTCTGAAGAGAACACACATCCAATGACTCTAGTTGTTGTTAGTAAGAAGAGCACACATGCAATGACACTGGTAGATCCATAGGTGGATTGTGAGAAAGAGCACACATGCAATGACACTGGTGGATCCATAGGTTGGTATGTTAAAAGAACACACATGCAATGACTCTGGTTGTTGTTAGTAAAAAGAACACACATGCAATGACACTGGTGGATCCATGCGTGGTCTCTGAAGAGAACACGCATTTCAATGACACTAGTGGATCCATATGTGGTATGTGAAAAGAACACACATGAAATGACTCTAGTTGTGGTATGTGAAAGAACACACATGTAATGACACTGGTGGATGCATGTGTGGTCTCTGAAGAGAACACACATCCAATGACTTTAGCTGTTGTTGGTAAGAAGAGCACACATTTCGATGACACTGGTGGATCCATATGTGGTATGTGAAAAGGACACACATGCAATGACTCTGGTTGTTGTTAGTTAAATGAACACACATGCAATGACACTGGTGGATCCATGTGTGGTCTCTGAAGAGAACACACATTTCAATGACACTGGTGGATCCATATGTGGTACATGAAAAGAACATACATGAAATGACTCCAGTTGTGGTATGTGAAATGAACACACATGCAATGACACTTGTGGATCCATGTGTGGTCTCTGAAGAGAATACACATCCAATGACTCTAGCTGTTGTTAGTAAGAAGAGCACACATTTCGATGATACTGGTGGATCCATATGTGGTATGTGAAAAGAACACACATGCAACGACTCTGTTTGTTGTTAGTAAAAATAATACACATGCAATGACACTGGTGGAACTATGTGTGGTCTCTGAGGAGACCACACATTTCAATGACACTGGTGGATCCATATGTGGTATGTGAAAAGAACACACATGCAATGACTATGGTTGTTATGAGTAAAAAGAACACACATGCAATGACACTAGTGGATCCATGTGTGGTCCCTGAAGAGAACACACATTTCAATGACACAGGTGGATCCATATGTGGTATGTGAAAAGAACACACATGAAATGACTTCAGTTGTGGTATGTGAAAATAACACACATGCAATGACACTAGTGGATCCATGTGTGGTCTCTGAAGAGAACACACATTTCAATGACACTGGTGGATCCATATGTGGTATGTGAAAAGAACACACTTGAAATGACTCCAGTTGTGGTATGTGAAAAGAACACACATGCAATGACACTGGTGGATCCATGTGTGGTCTCTGAAGAGAACACACATCCAATGACTCTAGCTGTTGTTAGTAAGAAGAGCACACATGCAATGACACTGGTAGATCCATAGGTGGATTGTGAAAAGAGCACACATGCAATCACACTGGTGGATCCATAGGTGGTATGTTAAAAGAATACACATGCAATGACTCTGGTTGTTGTTAGTAAAAAGAACACACATGCAATGACACTGGTTGATCCATGCGTGGTCTCTGAAGAGAACACGCATTTCAATGACACTAGTGGATCCATATGTGGTATGTGAAAAGAACACACATGAAATGACTCTAGTTGTGGTATGTGAAAAGAACACACATGTAATGACACTGGTGGATGCATGTGTGGTCTCTGAAGAGAACACACATCCAATAACTTTAGCTGTTGTTAGTAAGAAGAGCACACATTTCGATGACACTGGTGGATCCATATGTGGTATGTGAAAAGAACACACATGCAATGACTCTAGTTGTTGTTAGTAAAATGAACACACATGCAATGACACTGGTGGATCCATGTGTGGTCTCTGAAGAGAACACACATTTCAATGACACTAGTGGATCCATATGTGGTACATGAAAAGAACATACATGAAATGACTCCAGTTGTGGTATGTGAAATGAACACACATGCAATGACACTTGTGGATCCATGTGTGGTCTCTAAAGAGAACACCCATCCAATGACTCTAGCTGTTGTTAGTAAGAAGAGCACACATTTCGATGATACTGGTGGATCCATATGTGGTATGTGAAAAGAACACACATGCAATGACTCTGGTTGTTGTTAGTAAAAATAATACACATGCAATGACACTGGTGGAACTATGTGTGGTCTCTGAGGAGACCACACATTTCAATGACACTGGTGGATCCATATGTGGTATGTGAAAAGAACACACATGCAATGACTATGGTTGTCATGAGTAAAAAGAACACACATGCAATGACACTGGTGGATCCATGTGTGGTCTCCGAAGAGAACACACATTTCAATGACACAGGTGGATCCATATGTGGTATGTGAAAAGAACACACATGAAATGACTTCAGTTGTGGTATGTGAAAAGAACACACATGCAATGACACTGGTGGATCCATGTGTGGTCTCTGAAGAGAACACACATTTCAATGACACTGGTGGATCCATATGTTGTATGTGAAAAGAACACACATGAAATGACTCCAGTTGTGGTATGTGAAAAGAACACACATGCAATGACACTAGTGGATCCATGTGTGGTCTCTGAAGAGAACACACATCCAATGACTCTAGCTGTTGTTAGTAAGAAGAGCACACATTTCAATGACACTGGTGGATCCATATGTGGTATGTGAAAAAACACACATGCAATGACTCCAGTTGTTGTTAGTAAAAAGAACACACATGCAATGACACTGGTGGATCCATGTGTGGTCTCTGAAGAAAACACACATTTCAATGACACTGGTTGTTGTTAGTAAAAAGAGCACACATGCAATGACACTGGTGGATCCATAGGTGGATTGTGAAAAGAGCACACATGCAATGACTCTGGTGGATCCATATGTGGTATGTGAAAAGAACACACATGCAATGACTCTGGTTGTTGTTAGTAAAAAGAACACACATGCAATGACACTGGTGGATCCATGTGTGGTCTCTTAAGAGAACACGCATTTCAATGAAACTGGTGGATCCATAGGGAGATTGTGCAAAGAGATTTGCCCTCTCTCTTGGTCACAAATCTCACAAAAGCTCAAACGTGTGGAGATCCCAAACATGTGCTCACTCTGGGTGCTATGCCCTGATTGGCTGACACAGATGTCACGCGGATCGTCTCCACCGACCGTCAATCCTATGTGATCCAATGCGCAGGATAACCCCTCCCTTCTCAACTTTTTATGCATGGTCAATCCATGCCACCTCTCTATCCGTGCCACCGATACTTTACCTCCATAAGAATTGAAAATTCATCTATCTAACTAAAATAAATAAAATAAATGATCATATTTTGAAGAAGCCATCGTCTTCGTCTTCCGGTTCATCCTCGTCTTCATCAACGCCATGGTCCTTGCCATCGCTGCCGTTGGTGTCCTCCTCTGACGACTCGACACCACCCCTTCTCGAATAAGCGCGTTATCTCCTCGTCGGAGTCCTCCTCCTCCTCTTCGTAGTCCCAGGGTCCACGTCACTCTCCTCCGCTTCTGCCTCCAACTGATCGATGAACGCCTCCTCGTTGGCCGAGTCGGACTCGTCCAAATAGCTATCTCCTCTCTTCTTCCTAGTCATCTTCTCGTTCCTCTTCTTGTTCGTACTTGCCTATGCAACCCGCGCCCACGTCCTAGCTGCTGCTTTGCGCTCGTCCGACGCTGCAGGTACCCCATGCTCCTCCTACGCGGCTAGTACGAGCTTCGACATCGCGGTGTCCTCGATTGCCAATGTCGATGGATCCTGGCGCGGTCTGACACGACGTGCTGCCTCAGCAGGCGACTCGCGAGCGCGAACGATGTAGCGAAGATCCAGGGACGCAGGACGGTCAGTGGATGGCTTGGACCTGCCATTATCACGGCGAGGGGGCATCGTGCTCGAGGTAGTTGCTCCGAATGGTCGATGGCAGGTACACATAGTGGGGTGCCAATCTGATCAAGGATGAGCAGAGGTTTCGGGCGTCGTGTCCACGCATGCATTTGTCGATTATCAAAAAAGAAGAAGAAAGAAGTAATATTTCGCATACTGAACATAATTTGATCAAAACAAAAGTGGCACCACGTATTCTAGACTCGTAAATATCCCGTGCGTGCCTGTCACGTGGAGTTCGACGGAGCTCGACGTGCCGACATGATCGTGCAGCAGTTGCGCGTGGCATTGCCCCATCAACACGTGACACACGCACGCGGGATGTGCGTGCCGATTCCCGTGATGACCACCCGGCTTGCACTCCCCTTATTATATACTAGATTTTGGGTAGCACCGAAGACCATTGAAGTGTCCATCGCAATAAAGAAAAGTCCCATCGATTCCCTACCCCTGCCTCCCTGACTTCTTTTAGAAGGTAGATCGTACATGGTGGTCTTGTATAATAGTACTAGTACTACTGGACCACGAGCCGTACTCTTTGACTCTTCTCCCACACTAATCACTATCTCCTTCCTCCTGCCACGGCCACCCTCACCCTACAAGCCATGGCTCCACTGAGGAGGGGGAGAGGCCGGTCGACGATCCTCGCAGAGAAAAGGGAGAGAAATCGCCGTGAGGCACTTCTTTCTCTACTAGCCGCTCAATCCCACCTTCTTATCGAGGCCCAATCTCCCCCAACAATGGCGCCGAATGTTCTAGCAGGCGAGGGCTCCTCCCGGTACGGTCTTCTTGTTCTACTTCTTCTCCATCTCCCTCTCCATCATGATCTTATTCAGCTTCTTCTTGTTTTTCATCTTCTTCTTGCTCTTCCTCTTCTACGTATTATAGGGCGGCCATGGAGCCCGAATCCACCACGACGGAGGCATTGTAGGACCCGTTCGTCCCCATTCCATGTCTCAGCGAGGTAGAAAATCTCCACGCTGTTATTTCTCCGAGTTGTGATGTGGATTTCTTAGATCCTGTCCACCCTGCATTAGTTTTTCTTCTTCTTTTGCGAGTTGTATTAGTTTTCATGAATATGACTGGATCTCTTGGTCATTCCTTAATACCGTTGTTCATAGATTCACTATGCATTTTTTGTGATTAGGATTAGTTTATCGTGGTCATGAATAGATATCTAGGTCCATTTTTAACACTGCGGCCAATAGATTCAACAGGGATTTTTTTGATCTGTATTAGTATTCACCTGGGACCTAGAGTGTAATTATAGAATTCCTATTTCAATTAACATGATTGATGCAGCGATCGAAGGCCGAGTACCATGACAAGGTGACCGCGATTAGTTCCAAGATTGTCAACCAACATGAGCTTGCACGCTCCCTCACCCAAGCTAATGAGAGACTATGCAAGCAATTATCTCTTCAGAAGGAGATCTCGCTAGATTTTGCACGTGACGTCGTTAGGCTGGAGAAAGTGCTCGACCGTAACTTGAACAGGCAAGAACAGGCCATCAAGATAATCAATGAACTCACGGAGGAGAAGAAGAATCTCATGGAAAGGTGCATTCTCCTACAGGACGAAGTCAGCGAGGCACTCAGAGGACACGTTAAGGACACGAAGGCTACCATCCGAGCCTACCATGATAGGAACCGTTGCCTGGTTGCAGTCAAGGAGATGAAGGCGGGCATGAGCAGAGGGATCACCGTACTCGAGGGTGTTCGGAAAGAGAACAAGGAGCTAATGGCATGTCTGGAGGCGTATCGGAGCAATGCCCAAGTCTGATTCCCGTTAGCGGGGACACGAATATCAGTTCGTCCTCCAATACTTTTGTAATATTTAGGGTTTAGGGAGCAATGCCCAAGTCTGCTTCCCATTATAGGGTGCAATAAGAATCCTAGGGCAACTCCTTATCTATATGGACATGTGTTGGTGTTCATGTTCATGAATGGACACCATGTGCTCTTTCCATTATGTATCTGGACATGGGTTTCTGCATTATGAGTTTGCCACTCTCCAACTACTATTTGGTGATATTGGGAAAAACTCACAACACACTAAACTATAGATAAATCTTATTTGTCTTTGAAATTGAAATTATGACAGTGCCACTAGTCGGTTCATAAAATGTTGATTAGTCCTAGATTGCTTCTTCCTTGAAATTATGACAGTGCCACTAGTCGATTCAGTTAATTATGGAAAATAACCAGCTTATCCTGGTGAACTGAACAAACCATACTATGTATTTTTGTTGCAGGGAAAGAGGCGAAAGATCGACCAGGACCTAGCGACCTGGCTAAATGACAAGATAGCAATCCAAAGGGAGAAGCAGAATTCCCAGAAACTAGCCTTTGACCAACTGTGCGCTGAACTCGCGGTCCTTTCTGACATGTGCCAGAAACTAAAGGAGTTAAACATCGGCAGGGCGAAGCTACACAGTGAAGGTCGCACCTCGGCTAGGAAGCAGCCGAAGATCATGAAAGGGATCTTGAAGGAAAATCGTATGGCTACAGACCAACTTCTCCAATCCGTGACAGAGCGCTGGAACCTATAGCTGAAGCACGACATAGTACTGAAGGAGCTGGACAATCTTAGGGAGGAAAATAGGCAGCTCCGGGCTAGGCTCGCTTGAACACAACATATGTCTATTTAGTACCGAACTGCCTGGTTTATCCTCTGGAGTGGTCATTTTGTAAGCGTGAACTTAACTCTATGCATGATATGTGTGTTTGTCTGAAATTAGTTTGCTCGAGGATTGAGTTTGGCTTAGTTAGAAAGCACAACTGCAAGTCTTACAGTTAACTAGTTTCAAGCATTGGCACAACATAAATTATTCATCTTGAATTTCCTTTATCCTCTATAGTCTGTCCTTGTTCACCCTCGCGCGCCTTCTTTAGTTCCTTCAACAGATCCGCAATGCAGTACTCTAGCTTCTGCTTGTCTTCCCTGAGCTGATCCCTCTCCTTTTTTGCATTATGAATCAGCAACCTATGACTATCCTAAGCTTCTTTGCTGTTCCAACAACCAAGCTCCCATCAATTCTGTTAGTTAACTCTGACTGCAAATTCTCGATTTCTTGTTCCAGCTCCTTATTTCGTACCGACAGCTTGTAATTTTTTTCAGCTGCATCACTTACATCAGTAAATCTCCCCGACCTTTCCAACTCTTACATCTCCCATAATTGTGCCAAACATTTCTTAAGTGCATCTGGCCACTCAAGATCCACCCACTCTACTGCTTTACACACCGGGCCAACCTAAAAACACACACACTACAGTGTTATGAACATGCACGATACATTTTACTTCATGTCACAATTGCACATAATGTAAACAAACCTGATTTGTACAGCCCACAAACCTTCTCCCAATGTTACTGCCTTCGAATGCAACATATCTCCTCAGTTTTAGCCCATGGTCACATGGCACTTCTCCATCGAGATCTAGGCCCGCCCATTTGGTGTCATAGATCTTCCGTGGTACCTATAGGTAAACGCAAAGCTGAAATCGAACACGATTGCATGCACATATGGAGCTCAGATCGAGAGATTTACCATTGCCTAACCCTAGCCCGAGAAAACAGAGGAACTCACATCAAGGAAGGAATACTCGATGTCAGAGAGAAGGCTGTCGCTGCTCGACTGGTCATCCTCGCCGTTCAAGAAAGGCATGGCGAATGCGTCATTGCAGGCGACGGCGTCGGCATCAGCGAGAGAGAGAGAGACATAGAGAGAGAGAAGCCCTTCTACCACTACAACAATGACTAAATTAGCATGTTACAATAGTTTAATGTATACCATGCCCTTTCCCTGGATTACTATCTCCTGCCTAATATGGATTCTCTTCACACATTCTCATTTCAAATATTAAACCTGCACTCCCTCCATCCCAATTTCATTGCCTAACAAAAACATACTAGTATATTACATCATCTAAAGAAACAAAATCATGTCAACTACAAGGTACTTATGCATCACTTCTTCAGTCATGGTTTCACAAAACATTACATTACAATCTCTCAACAAACATAATCACATCATGGTTTCACAAAACATCACATTACAATCTCTCAACAAACGTAATCACAGAAACAAGTATATTAGATCAACTCAAGAAACAAATTCATGTCGACTACAAGGTACTTACACATCACTTGTCCTGTCATGGTTTCACAAAACATTACATTACAATCTCTCAACAAACAAAATAACAGAAACAAGTACAGTACATCATCTCAAGAAACATAATCATGTCAACTACAATGTATTTATGCATCACTTGTCCAGTCATGGTTTCACAAAACATTACATTACAATATCCCAACAAACATAATAACAGAAACAAGTACAGTACGTCATCTTAAGAAACATAATCATGTCAACTACAATGTACTTATGTCTTATTACAACAACGATGGTTTCAGTGAGTGACATGTCCGAAAATCTCAACAGCTCGCACAACATTATATCGCAATCTCTCAACAAACATAATCACAGAAACATGCTTTAAATGCAACAGCAGTCAATATTACAAATACAGGCAGGGGAACCCCACGGTCCATATGACAAGCCTAGGGTAGCAGCTCTCATCAGATCTCATCAACATCGACCACCTCATTATGTTCAGCCACTACAGGGGCATCTACATCCACTATAACCTGTTCAACAACATCAGAAATGGTACAAAGGAAGAACACCTTCCTGGTTCACTTCTTTCGTTGCATAATCTGCATAAGATCTTCAGTATCCAAAAGATCTATGAATTGCTGCTTCTTATTATGCCACCACCAGATTTTTGCCATCTGCTTAGGGCCAATACTGATTTCCTTACCGACCATCTCTCTCATTTCATCAAGAGTTATGTTTATGGAATCGACAGCGATCTCCACAGTACATGACGAAACTGGCTTATTAACTCCCTCATCAAGTTTTGCCATGTATGAATCTACCTCAATGCGTATACTGAACTTATCTAGATCAACTTCTATTGGTCCGTATTCTCTAGGAGCAGAAGCTCTGGCAGGAAGATCCCCAGCATCTGCATACATATCATCAATCATGGCTTCAACTTTCACCTTACGATGAGCTGCACAACACTCCCAAACCATCTGAAGCTCATGGGAGTGCTCAGTTTGCTGATAGGTATCATTCATGTTGCGCCACACCAATTTTGTCCACTGTCTAGAACCCCAGGGAATTCTAGCGGCAAGCATATCTACCAGCTGTGAAACATACACAACCTCTTTGCAATTCACAAGCAGATGCACATCTTGCCCGAACACAACCCTCTCGCAACCAAAATCAAGTTCTGTAGTGTACTGCCGAACATGAAATGTGAACTCATATAGGTCCCTTGTATCAAAGTTGTGCCTAATTTGATTAAAAAGGGGAACATTTCAGTTCATTCGCTTCTATTATGCCGTAACTAATCTACTTGCAAGATAAGGCATAGATAAGAAAAATTCACCTCTCGCTCTTCTCCCGGGTTTTTTTCTTCGAGATCTGGGTGCTGCATCCGCCCACCGGAGCCGAACAATCCGCCGCCGGCCTTGCTTTTCTCTTCAACCCGCTGCTCGTAGGTACCTTGGGAGCAGAATCCTTGCTAGCCTCCTCGCTAACCAGGGCTGAAGACCTCGCCGCTGCTACACGTTGAGCCCCAAACTTGGGCCCCGACGGACCCAAATCAGTCGGCGACATAGCTACAACCTTCGCCTTGCAAGACATGTTGGGCCGCCGCCGTCGGATTCAGTGTCGGGGGAGGGAGAAAAAAGGTCCTCTGTCGCCGGCAGATTTAGGGTCGGGGGAGGGAAGAAAAGGGACCGCCGCCGCCGCAGCAAGATTCAGTGTCGAGAGTTAGGAAAGTACAGTAATGGATTTTCCCCTACGACACATGCAGGGTGGCTAAGAAGAGTGACCGGCGAAGAAGGGGAACAACATGAACTAGTGTAACGGAATATCCTGACTTAACGGGCGCGATTTGAAAATATTGGGTTTGGCCATCATTCACTCGAAAGACCCCTCTCAGCAATTGGCGCCCCAACTTTTCGAATCACGGTGATAAAAATCAACTTGGGTATTGCGTTGCCTGGGCGACCCAACTTTTAGGCTGTAAAATGATATTCTCCTAGCCGACTGCCTTGCCTGCTGCCTGCTTGCACTTCTTTGGGCCTTCATGTTCCATTTGGAAAGCCTTGATCTTGAAACACTGGCTAGTGTTGTGCCCCCGGATGTGGTGGAAGATCCAGTAAGGCCGTTCTTCTCCTCTTCCTTCACGTCCTTCATGCGGGGGCGCTTTTGCTCTACTCCTTTCTAACGAGTGCCCATGGCACCACCCTCGGAGTTGACGTATGTTGTTTCTCTAGCTTTGTCGTTACCACCCTCGCGAGCGAGCGGGCGCCCTGCCGGCAGCCGGGGCACGGGAAATTGCTCCACGTGGACTCACAGCGAGCAGGGTCGTACCCCTCCGAATCTCTGAGCTGGGCGGCAAGCGACGAGTATGGGGTTGACCAAGGTCCGATAGGCCCTTGAGGGAGGCCTATCCCCCGAACCCAAGGAACACCCCTGGCCCCGGAGGAAGTATCCTATCATGGCGCAACTGTTTGTTTCATCCAACCAAATGCTAGTGGGGTAGCCTGCTGGGATCCCACAAGAGCAGGGGGCTCTTTCCCAGCCTAGCGGAGGGGTGTTTCTATGGCCACCCTCCGACCAGGCAGCGATATCGCAATGCGTGGGGGCGCCGCCGGGGCGCCAGGTCGTGCAGTAACTCCCAGATCTGGAAGCCTCATCCTAGAGCAAGCCCCCAGCCGTGGAAAAGAGAGGGTGGCGACACCGAGCAGCTTGGCGAGGTATGCCGTCCACCTTTCTTGGTCTAGTTTGGTCAGCAGGCAAAGGGGTTGTGCCTGCTCCACGAGCTCGGTCGTCTCCGATGCAGAATAGCCGGACCAGCCGTGCAGGGGAACCATGTGGTAGGTTGCCGCGTCCCCACAGGGAGAATCCATGCCCCCCATGATGGAGAAAAGGGGAGACCCGGTTCAGCCCTTACCCATGTCACCGGTGCTATGGCTGAGCGTAGCGGGACATGGTCCATCCTTGCCCGAACCGTGACATCACATCGGGCATGCTGCCATCCTGGCCTCGACTCGGTGTGAGCCTTCATGCCGATGGCATTGGCGAAGGTCATCGGAGCATGCCTTAGGCCCCTATCTGGAGCACCAAATGTCGGTGATGTTTCCCACGAAGGAACATGGGTCCAACGAGCCCTGAGTTTGATAGGGGGCTGAATCACGCGTTTCGAGCTTCTCTGCGATAGGGAAGACGATGGTGCATGCACACGACAGAGAGGTTGACACGATTTTTTAACCCAGGTTGGGGACCCTCGATAGGAGGTAAAGCCCCTACCCCTTCTTGGTTGTATTGCTCGTGGTTCTTCACGAGGGTACAATGGGGAACCAATGTGTACGATTACAAGTTCTAGGGATCAACCTCCTCCAAGGTAGAGGAAGGCCTCCTTTTATAGGGCGGCTAGGCCTCTTCCCCCTCGAACATTGGGTGTGAAGGGTCAACACTGCCCCACCCTCGAGGACCCAGTCTACGGGACTACTTTTGGTGTACTCGGTCCTTCTTGCCTTAGTCGCCTACTGGTACTTCATAAGGCTGGTCCATCTGACGCCATCCTTGGTTTCCTGACATCGCCCTTGGCCCCTTAGCACCAAAGTGGCAAGGGACAACTGTCTTGGCTCCACTGATGCCCTTTGCATCCTTACACCAATCGATGGATGGTCCTACCTTTCTTTACCAAGGCGACCTGTCTGGGTCCAGTCTTCCCCGCAAACTCTTTTTTTATTCTTCTTATTGCGGCAAGGTTGCAGGTGCACCCCTAGGCACGTCCTGATGCTCTAGAGGCCTCCTCAGAGACCAGGGAGAGTTGGATTCATGCGAGGTGGAGGTCAGGGTCTAGAAACACCCTCGCGAGGAACTAGCCTCAACCTTTCCTCGTGAGGCCTTATACCTGTCTCGCTACCACAGGAAAAGGTGGTGGCCCCTTTGGTGGGCCCGTCGGCCGCAGGATCGGGGTACCTTGGGTACCAGGACTCTGACAGTGATCAGGATGCCTAGTGTCTCTAACCTTGCAAATCCTCGTACAATATGAGAATATGTATTTTATTAAATTATACTCTATCATATTGCAACTAAGCATTGATTCAGATATCACAATATGTTCTACACATGAGAGACAATTTTCAGCTCCTAGATAATGTTGATATTAAAACAATTTTTCAGTATCATGAATCATGGAGGCAAGCATGATACTTAGGTACTAACGAAGGAATTTGTTACTCTTGATTCAATATTACTTATTGAATTTTACCGAGTAAGTGAGGTTTTGCTGAAAGTTTGCAATACTACTTTAAACTTTAGATTTACACTCAAAAACAGTATGATACCAGTTCGTAAAGTAAAATTCCAAAGTTCTATAGTTATATTATCTCAATTATAGCTAAATACAAGGTAGTAAACGAATGTCAGTGACAACAACGAACTATGCACCAAGACCGATCATCAAATTAATCCAAATTACCAAATGAACTCCCACTCAAAACAACATCCCTCGAGTCATTTTATTGATTACATGAACCAAATTCAGTACACCAAGACCAATCAGCTACAAAGGCGAGCATCTATATGGTCATCATATCAACAATACGACTCATGCTTTACCTTTCGGTTCATGTTATGAGGCCATGTCTGTACATGCTAGGCTCGCCAAGTAAGAACATTAGTACTCATGTTTGTAAAAATGCCATACACCCATTGTAAGCGAACATAGAGTCTATCACACCCGATCATCACCTGGTGTTTCAAAACGATGAACTTTCTTAACGGTGCATACTAAAGGAAGAACACATTTTTATCTTGATATTTAAAATGAGGGATCATCTTATAATGCTAATAAGCGCAATCCAAGCAAAATAAGATGCAAAAAAATATCACATCTAAAAGTGATATGATATGGTTCTTGCATTTGATCACTATCTTGTTCATTATGGTATGATCTCCATCATTCCATTTGTGTAACTCCAAGGTCTATGGCCCTCCCACTTACTTTGTTATAATTCCCGAGAGTATCCTACCATACTAAAATTATAACATTTACCATATCATGAGACATGCCTAGCAAAATAAATCTGGACGCCTCGAATTTATCTTTGCATGTTATTACATGGCTTAGGGAATTGGAAGATAGAACCATTCTAACCTATGAACATGGAACAACAACAGTGATAATAGAATTATTTGTAACCCGTTGTAGATTAGGTATTAACTATAGTAGGAGAGACAGGCACCAGCAAAGCCACTTATGCAATAAAAGTTGCATGTTGAGAGTGGAACAGGTCTCATGTGCAAGGACATGAAAGTTAGTCTGGGCCGCTTCATCCCACTATGCACTAATATCCCAAATACACATGGGGATACCATAACAATATTATCAGCACCCACATACTTCATATGTGTTCTACCCATACAAAGTATCTACGCATATGCATAGCTCTGATACCACTAATGGGTTCATTGCATAGAAACCAATTTCTTTCCAACGGTTGCAACTACTAAGATCAAATCTAGGTGATACCTGTAACAGTTTCAGAAAGACTCACCCTCGAAGAACGGAAGTAGGATAACGTTCATGCAAACAAACATGGCTGATGTAGAATGTACTCATTTGTCCTCGAAGGTCGTGAAGACGACCAGCTCCACAATTGGGCAGCGCCTCAATAATTGGTCACACATGTCCAACACAACGACGGCCTCCGTCCCTTGCTCCAGTTGGGCAGAGGAAGCAGCAGATCCTTAGGAACTCTAGAAGCACTACAACATGGTAGTGATGGTGGTGGGGAAGGTCTTGAGCTAGGCTTCCCCTAAGCACCATACTCATGATAGTGGATCAGCTAGCAAGGGGGGAAGATGCCAACCAAATGGCATATGAGAGAGATGGAATGGAGTGTATGGAAAGGGTCTCCACCACATTATTATATAGGAGTAGGGGGCAACACCCAAGGGGTGGCTGGCACCCCATGTGGTGCCCTTACCTCTCCCCTCTTGATTCCTAGTGGAGTCTCCACTCACAAATAATCAAGGGTCACTTCCGCCCATTAAATCTCTACTAAAAAACTAAAGGTATTTCCATTAAAACACTTTTAGTTCACTTGGTTTTATTGAAATCAAATTAATGAACACATTAAAAATTTATTCCCTTGCACTATTTTAAGGAGATATGCTCTAGAGGAAAATAATAAAGTGTTTTGTTTGATATATCTCTTGTATTTTCATATTACGTTTCATGCCATTCTATAACTTTCTTAATACGAAACATTAATACACGTGTGGTATGTAAACAAACCGTGTCTCTAGTTACCTCTAGCAAACTAGCTCATTGGTCAAACCGATGATCTAGCGTTTCAAGATCATGGGCATCTGTGCCAGTTGACAATGAGGTCATATCATTGGTCAAATGATATGATAGACAAATACCCAAATTAATATCATAATGATATCTAGTTACAAACGTTCATCATTGATGATAACATAGAAACCTCACAACCTAATCCTTTGACTATGAGATAATACAAATCACCATTACCGGAGAGAGCTTTGATGGTATCAATTATCAAGCTATGAAAGGGTGATCAAAAAGGTACCACTTAGGTTTCCCGAAGGGATGGGTAGATGAGTATGTATCAAGACTGGGATTTGCCAATCCAAGTAACGGATAGATACACATGGCTAACTCGGTGAAGTTGCATTAACGAAGCTTACAAGCGTATGACTAGGTCATGGAATGCAACGACACAGGAACGAGTAAACAAGTTCATCGGTAACGACATTGAACTAGGTATGGAGATATCGAAGATCAAATCTCAGATGAACTAGGTATCAAATGGCAAAGGTAGTGGGACGAGACATTGCAGGTTCAAGCGATGATATTCGTGAAACGCACAGGGGTCATTATGGGCATCCAGGTCCTACTGATGATCATTGATACGAGAGGGGTCTCGGTCATGTCTAGAGTGTTTCCAAACTAAAGGGTGGCACTCTTAAGGGTGGGGACGTATAGCGATTGATTCGGCACCGCTGGATAAATGAAAGAGAGAAACCGAAAATGTTCTATGTAGTATCGGATGATGATCAGAGGGGTCCGGAAGGAGTTCTAGAGTGTAATATATGATAACATATGTGTTTTATATTAATTAGTTGAATTAATATTAAAACATATATTTTTATTTTATTTTAAAAGGTAGCCCATGCCTAATGGGGCTCACCCAGAGGGGAGGCCTAAAGGGGCAAGGCGCCTAGGGAGGAGGGGCTAGCCGGCCTAGCCCTAGTGTGCTCCCCGCCTGAGGCCCACCTGGGGCCAGCAGCTCCCCCTTGGTGAACGGCGGTTGTGGAAATTAGTCCAACACCCCTTGATCCTTGGGGGTTGGCCCTCCCCTCCCCTTGGAAATAATCACATTCTCTCTTCTTTGTCTCTCATTTTCTTTGAGGTTTTATCCGTAATATTGAAGAGGACCTAGAGGTACTTGAGTTCTTCACCTTCGCACTACCATCGTGTGCTCTTTGGTCAGCCATCTTTCTTCTTCCGCAGCTCGGATGGATCGGAGCCTGGGAGACGTCGCCTACACTGACGTGTGTAGAACTTTAGAGGCACCACACTTGGGGCGCTTGGAGCTTCTCGTATTCATCAACATACGCCTACCTGCGTAAGGCGTTCCTCGGTATTCAAGGGTATGAATACTGCTCCCCTCTCTATTACTTATGTCTACATAGTATTGATCTTGGTTATTGTGTTCATGTATTTAGAATTTTTTGTTTTCTGTTGTGGAACACTAAAGTGGTATCAGAGTCGATCTATGGGTAGGCATATCGTACGGATAGAACACATAGCAATATGTGGGCATTGATTTTCTAGTTACTACCCTCTTTCATGTACTTGTTTATATCACTGTATTGTTTGATTAAGTGGCCTCCAACCGACATTACGTGGTGATTCACGAGACTGGTCCACAAGCAAGTGGCTTTGGGGGGTGTCTGTCTCTCTGCAGTAGTATGGTATTTGCAACGGAGGGCCCTGAATGGGGAAGAGATACATCAATCATTGAATCCATGTTGTGGCTCTACATTCCTAGGTGGGAAGGGGTTCTACTACGAATGCCCTAAAGCCGCGTAAAACATGCAAACGATAAAGTAGAGGCGTCTAACTTTATTCGTTCCGTGATCTCATTACTGAGAAGTACTCTTTTACTCGTTATGTGATATAACATACTCGGGAGCTAGTCACGTGCTTGCAAGTTATATAAATGTGATATCACAGAGAGGGCCCAGAGTATATCTCTCCATCATCGGGATTGTAACACCTTTGAGTCGACCCTATGCAGATTATAGTGATTCCTACCAAACCCGCATAGAAACGATTAGAGGTTGCCCACCAGGCACTTGCGTGCAGGTGGAAAATGAAGTAATGCCATTACATAATAGTTCATGATGTAACCCACAAGAACATATATATACAATGACTCAACGAGTAAAAAATAAAGATATACAATACAAAGATCCAAATCACCTTGGAAACGATACAATATCTGAGTATAGATAAGATGAAAATTGTACTAAGAGTCCTGAAAAATAACCAATGGCATCAATAACCCTGCCTAGGCCAAGCCGGAAGGGTAACCTTTCTAACGTCGTCAAACTCATACCTATCAAAACAAAAAAAATGCCGACAAAGGGCAAAGGAAAAAGGGAGCGGTCAGTACTGAGGCCAATACACGGCGAGTCTTAGAATTCGGCGGCTCTATCCTACATAGGTATGGTGGACTGAAGAGGCAGTGAATCATACACTAAACAACCTATAGAGACTCAGTACAAATGTCATCTATTAGAGAGGGATAATAAAGACCTATTCGGAACCAACTTGATACTAACACCAAACATACCCATCCTGGTATTTCCCCCTCGAGACCAAACAAGGAAGCCCTTCTGAGGAAACTCACACAGATGGTAGTTTTATTCATTCATTCCATGGTGGTTATCCAAATTACTAGTCATGTCAGATCCAAGTCAAATTATAACAGTAACTCTTTAGTGTAAGTTGTCAATGATAAAGAAACTATGCTCCAAGTCATCCATAATCGCGGACACGACTTTTCAAAAAGATTTAACCCTGAAGGGGTGCACCAAAGTATCCACATGCATGTCCACCCTCGTTTGTCAGATCAGGTAGGTGCAAGATCAAGTAACATACACCCATCGGTATGTCAATGGGGCTTCAGACATGACGTTTGCCAAACCTCAAAGCAAGTACATGGGTGCAACCCCACTAAGCTACCCGCAATGAAGTTGGCTGGCTACGAGACGGACCCAGGGTCCACGATAATGGCTGTAAACGACCGGGAACCCAAAAGTGTGACTACGCTTGTCGATACCGTGTAAACATTCTACATTTGTTCCAAAACAGTATAGTAGTAAATGCTCCTTGAGAAACAATAGTAAATAAAGTAGTAAAACATGGCATAAGTACAAGAGAGTAATAACGCCCCAAACTAGTTTGTGGCCCTCAGTATAGTACTTTGAAATTATGTAATAAGCCGATAGGAGTTCCCATACATACCACATGTGGTTAGTATGCTTGGTCACGGAATAGGTATCAATAACTCGATTCCTAGGTGGACACAAGTGGGTGGTATAAGAGCCAAATCTCAACTATTACCCACCGGTGCCTCTTCGTTAATTATATCTACTTCCAACATATAACTATCAAGTGGTAAGTGGAACCATGATTATATCCACCATAAGCATGTGCCAACCTCCCAACAGCAGTGGAAATCGACGAGTCGAACCAACACCTAAGAAAGTGTTAGGGATATACTTTTCGGGTATCCTCACTGTGCCTCACTGACCAGGGTGGCCCACTTCAGGTTAGATCTTGGCTTCACGGGCGGCCCAGTCAGGGAGAAGAGACGGAGTCATGTCTGGCTACGGGAAGGCCCAGAAGACTTACCGACATAGGCATGTTATGTTACTTGTAGTTCAAATTTTACTTTGTAACCGACTGTTAGTCATAGCCGGATAGGAATCTCCTGCAAACCCTAGGCCGGATATCTATATAAGACATCCTAGGGTACGCCTTTAGGGCACCTCACAATAGTCTACAATCTCAACTCGCACAGGCGAAACCCTTGTAACCCATATTCTGGCTCTGCCGTATTACTGGATTGCTAATAGGAGTGCGATCCGTCCAAAGACGGCGGATTCGAACCTGGGTAAACTTGTGTGCTCACCGTAACAAAACACCGTACGTCTCACACCCCTCTCTTCCGCACACCTCGAGGATCCCTCATGGCATACTTGTCATCAATCTGACGATAGTTGGCGCCCACCATGGGGGAAGTGAGCTTCGGATCTGTGTTCCGAGCAGAATCTGCAAGAATAGGAATCGGCGAGACCATCACTGTAGGTCACGTCCTCTACGCTAGTGACATCCCTCTCATCGTTCTCGACGAGACCTGGATTCTAGCTAGGGAGGTCGTGACTTCCTACACCATCATGTCTTTTAGCGAGATCGATGTTTACATCGGTTTCGCTGAACCTGCACCACCCACCCCAGACGTGATAGAGGCAGAGGAAGCTTTTGGGTCCACTTTGTCCATGGAGGCGGCAAAGTTCCGGATCTCAAAAAACCCTAATCCCACCCAGCCCGTGCTTATTGCGGAGATAGTGGAGAAAGCAGAGCCTGAAGCCGATCTTGCGGTGCAAGTCGAATCTGGAGTGGATCTCCCTAGCGAGGCCGAATCCCAGATCGATCTACCTGCTGAGGTCGAAATCCAGGAGGAGCAAGACAACAACCTTGGTTCCAGCTCTTCCAATGACGGAATAGACCAACCCTTCCCAAGGCATATGTTGAGGCGCATGATGATGAAAGGCGCAAACATGGATGAGTTTCTCGAGACCATCCGAATTTTCGAGGAAGCCCACAAGAAAAGTCGCAACTACCTCAGGACACATGCGTCGCACTTCGTCAGATATGTTGGATCCAGATCTGGCTCTGCCGATGCCAGAGACAACGAAGACTCAGTGCTAGAGGCGATCGAAACAAACACCGACTTACCAACATCTTCGGATGATTTTATGACATCGGAGGATTTCTGAAAGTTCTCCGCGGAATATGAAGAGGAGTTCAACTCCAAAGATGCAGAAGAAGGAGGAGCCATTTACGAAGGATCCGGAGAAAACTTTCCCAAAGCGCAGGACGACATGGATCTCAGAGACAATCCCGATGACCTAATGTCCGAAAGTACCGATCAGAGCTTGACTCCGGAAATGGACCCAAAGCCGTCTTTGCTACCGACGTTGCCAAGAAGGCAAAGAAGAAGACAAGAAGAACAAGCCCCCGCCAAAAGACCCTCCAGCGGAGGAAGTGGTTGCCGAGGAGTATGAAGAAGACTCGGATGGAGCACTAATCCTAGACAATCCCAAAGAAGCTTCGGCGGATGGACACGTGGTCACTACTGGTGCTTGTAAACTCATCAATGCTGCGTTAACTATGCCTATCCCTACAGCTGCAGAATTTACTTCTACAGAATTGGAAGAAAGGGCTCAAGCCCTAGAAGCGCGTGGCCAAGTTCTCCTGGATGAATCCAACAACATCGAGGAAGAGAAGAAGCGCATAGCTACTATGGACAAGTTCATCTCTCTGTAGCATCAAAAGGCCTAGAAACGCCACATGCATGCCGCCAAATTTCCGGAAGTCCACAAGGTTCTCTTTGAGGGGGACCCAGGGATGCCTCGGCTAGATATCAAGGGAGATCTGGTGTACGCAACACCAGTACAAAACATTGTCGTGGCTCGAGATATCCTGGCAAATAATCTAGGCCCATATTAGATCCGGTTGGGCATAAAGTTTCTCACCAAGGGCCTGGAGCAACAAAAGGCCACGAAATCCTGAAGCAGAAAACTGGTCTCTCAATCTGACCAATATCGCATGGATCCGGCCTAGAATGATATTAGACCCCAACGGGTTCTGGAACAACATTACTGTTCCTACCATCGGGAAGATAACTACTCAAGAACCAGATATTTAGGGCAGTGCCACAGAACCGCACGTGACTGGAGCAACGTTGCTCTAGCCGTAGAGCAAGAAGCGATTACTACACTGACTCCGAGACACCTCCCCGGCGAGAGTCGAACAATTGCAGGGAAGACGACAAAGAGAAACGTCTAGAGGAGGACCGTCAAAGGATGCTACCTCCTAGACATGCAAGCCGTCCGGCTAAACCCCATCGCGGTGGGAGTGATGGACAAAGGAATGATAGACACCATGCCGAGTCAAGCCGGCAGGGGGCTCCTCGCAATGAAGACCCTCCCCGGAACTGGAATAATGACGCTCCGGATGGAGGACGGCGATCAACCGGAAACAATCCACGTGCATCGCCCTCTCCGCCAAGCAGCCATCACGACGGCTCTCAAGGTGGCCAAGGAGGACGTCTTGGCGGAGGAGGTGGTGGCAAGAGCAGAAGTCTGGCTCCAAAGCACCACAGCTATAGCGAATAACCAAGACGGCATTCCATGTCACCAAGTGACGCGAGACACTGGATCAACTCTAACATAGAGGCACGACGCTACGAGTCAGATAATATCTATGTAGGTCCAAAATGCTTCGGACCACGTATTCGACAAACAAACTTCCCGGAAGGATTTACTATCTGAAGACACATCCAACCCTACGATGGTGTGGCCCGGCCAGATACTTGGCTCTAGGATTTTTTCTAGGCTTGCTGCATCGCCAAAGGCGGAAATAGCCTGGTCGCGACCCGGTATCTCCCACTTATGTTGTGGAAGATGGCACGATCATGGCTTAATGAACTTCCGGAGAATACCATCCACAACTGGTATGACATGCAAAGCGTGTTCTTTCGGAATTTCGAAGGCACATATCGGAGGCCCTGTACGGTAGGAGACCTACTCTATTGCACCCAAAAAGCCAGAGAAACATGCCGAGATTACCTCGGACGATGGATCGACACCAAGAACTCCTGTGAAGGAGTAAATGATCAAACTACGATTGAAGCTTTTATTGCAGGACTCCCAATTGGTTTACTACGTCACCGCTTGAAGTGCAACAAGGTCACTGATCTGGGAGAGATGATAGAAACAACAAGAAAGTATGCAGATGCCGATGACGACATAGAAGGATTACTAAACACCCTAGTTGTGCCACAGTCGGCAAAACATCCAAGGCAACAAGCTTAGAAGCGCAAGAATACCTCAGAAGAAAAACCCAATGCGGAAACTGCAGTGGTCATTGCTACTTTCAGGTCTGGAGGATGAGGACGGCGCGGCGATGGTTGTGGACGCGGTCGTGGGAAATCGAGAGTCCAGGGTAGAGGAGACCAGCAGCCTGGCAAAACCTATTCTTGGGCCAACATTGCCAACAACCCATGTGTGCATCACTTAGATGCCAACGGGGGCTCATCCCACACAAATGCTGAGTGTCGTTTCAACAACGACATCAAGAAAGACGATACAGCTGGCTACATGGCTAAGTGGAAGAAGGGAAAGAAGAATCCCAAAAAAGAAAAGGAGACCAAGGAAGATGCTGACATGGAGGAAGCTGAACCTTCAAATCCCAAGCCGGATGGAAAGAAGAACTTCCCAACGAAGAAGGACACTTACGTCACTTTTCTTGGGTCTCAAATAGCTAAGGTCAAGAAGGCAGTTTTGCATGAGGTCAACACAACTATTCCAGCTGTCCCACAATTCTTGGACTGGTCAGAAGTGGCAATCACCTTTGACCGTGCTGATCATCCGCCCAAGTTGCACAGGCGAGGAAAATACACCTTATTCGTCAATACACTTATTGTCAATACGCCTTTCTCCAAGACTCTCATGGACGGCGGTAGCAGCACCAATATTCTATATGTCGAAATGCTGCATCAAATGCGGATCTCGGAGACACAGCTGAATCACAACTCGGTGATCTTTCACGGAGTTGTCTCAGGAAAACAAGCAAATTCCCTGGGAGAGATCACTTTGGATGTTACCTTTGGAACTCCAAAGAACTATCGAACGAAAGTACTTTCCTTCGAAGTGGTCTTGTTCAAGAGCGCATACCACACTATATTCAAACGTCTGACTTACTGGGATTTTATGGCTCATCCGTGTTATATTTTCAATATGATGAAAATTCTAGGTCCCAAAGGCGTGTTCACCATTAGGGGAGACCCGAAGAAGACGCGAGAGTGCAAGGATGGAAATGTCGCCTTTGCTGAAGCCGTGCTGCACGCCCTGGAGTACCAGGATATCAATCCGTCCGAGATGCCCGCGACGAAGAAGGAGGTGACAAAGCCGACTCCTGATTTCAAGGCATCGGAAGAGACGAAGAAGACGCTGTTGAAGGATGATGACCCCTCCAAGGTGACCCAGATAGGTGTAGGTCTAGATAGCGCATAGGAAAGCGCACTCGACAAGTTCCTCCAAGCAAATCAAGATATCTTCGCATGGCAGCCATCTGACATGACCAAAGTACCTAGGGAACTTGTCGAGCACTCTCTAATTGTACACCCAAATGCTAAACACGTCAAACAGTCCTTACAACGTTTCAACAGTGAAAAGCAAAAATCCATAGCTAAGGAACTAGCACGGCTCGAGTTAGCCGGATTCATTGAAGAGGTCATCCACACTGAGTGGTTGGCCAATCCTGTAATGGTCGCTAAAAAGGACACCACTGATTTAAGGATGTGTGTTGATTATAATGCCTTGAACAAGGATTGTCTCAAAGATCTGTTCGCTCTGCCTAGAATTGATCAAGTTATTGATTCTATGGCAGGCTCAGAACTCCTATGTTTTCTTAACGCATATTCCGGTTATCACAAAATTCGGATGAAGGAACCAGACAAAGTAAAAACTTCATTCATATCCCCCTTCGGAACCTTCAGTTTTGTTACGATGCCCTTTGGGCTCAAGAACGCAGGAGCTACGTACCAGTGCACTATGCAGCATTGCCTCCATGATCAAATCAGACGCAATGTACATGCATATGTGGACGACATTGCGGCGATGTCCAAAAAGAAGGAAAAAATAATTTCTGACTTGGAGGAAACTATTTGCCAATCTATGCAAATACAACTTAATGCTTAACCTGAAGACATGTTTCTTTGGAATACCAGCCGGAAAATTGTTAGGTTTCATCGTGTCTCAAAGAGGCATAGAGGTGAACCGAGACAAAATTAAGGCTATACTCAATATTTATAGGCCGACTCGCCTGAAGGACGTTCAAAGACTAACTGGTTGCATTGCGATAGTTAGTCGGTTTGTAAGCCGGCTCGGTGAAAGAGCCGCACCACTCTACAAGCTCCTGAAAAAGACAAAAAAGTTCGTTTGGATCGATGAAGCTAAAACTGCACTATAAGAGCTAAAAGCAGTACTCTCATTTGCTCCTATCCTTGCGGCGCCGGAACCTCGGGAACCAATGTTGCTCTATCTCGCTGCGACAAAAATAGTCGTCAATGTCGTTATGGTTGTGGAGAGACCAGAGGAAAAACAGGAACACCTGGTGCAGCGTCCGACTTATTACCTCAGCGAAGTCCTAACTGAATCAAAGCAGCGGTATCCGCACTATCAAAAGCTGGCTTACTGTGTGTTCTTTGAATCCCGGAAGTTACGGCATTATTTTCAGGAACATCCAATTACCGAGGTGAGCACAACTCCCATGAGAGATATAATCAACAAAAGTGATGCCACAGGACGTGTCGCAAAATGGCGCATAGAGCTTTTAGCTTTCGACATTTAGTACAAGCCTTGTACAGCAATCAAATCCCACATCCTCGCTGACTTTGTCGATGATTGGATAGAGACAATGGAGAATATGACCCTCCCAAAGTTGGAATACTAGACGTTCCATTTTGACGGGTCTAAGGCGCTCGGGTGCTCAGGGGCTGGCGTGGTGCTTAAGTCACCCCAAGGAGATAAACTTTTCTATGTGTTGCAGATCCACTTCACAGCAACAAATAACATAGCCGAATATGAAGCACTGTTGCATGGAATCTGAATTGCTAAGCATATTGGCATCCGACGTTTGATGTGTTATGGAGATTCAGATCTTGTTGCGCAACAAGTGTCGGATATCTGTAATGCAAATAAGCACATGGCAGCATATAGAGCTGTCGTGGATGAACTATCTAAAGCGTTCGAAGGGTTTGAGGTTCAACACATCCCTCGAACAGAAAATGAGGAAGCAGATGCATTATCTCGAATAGGCTCTGCACAGAAAAAGGTCCCGGATGGCGCTTTTTTAGAGCACCTCAAAGTCCCCTCTATAAAAGCAGTAGATCGGGAATATCCAACAAAATCTGACTCACCTTTAGTGGAAGTTCTGGCTGTAATTCCCAGCTGGACCCAACCCTACCTTGATTTCTTGGTAGATGGCAAATTACCTGAAGACGAGGTTCTGAGCCGATAGATCGTTCGACAAGCAAAAAGTTATACAATCATAAAAGGTGAGCTTTATAAGCAGAGTGTGTCTGGGGTTTTTCAGCGCTGTGTATCTCTAGAAGGAGTGGAAATCTTATGAGAGATCCACGAAGGCGAATGCGGCCATCATGCTGCAGCCAAATCTTTAGTGGCAAAATCTTTCTGACACATATTTTTCTGGCTTATAGCCAAGGCAGATGTCGAACGGCTGGTCAAGACGTGCAAAGGCTACCAAAAGTATGCCAAACAAGCTCATGTTCTGGCTGATCAGCTGCGAACAATACCTATAACATGGCCTTTTACAGTCTAGGGGCTTGACATGGTAGGACCGTTTAAATAGGCTCCATGTGGATTTACTCATCTCTTAGTGATGGTGGATAAATTCACAAAATGGGTTGAGGCTAAACCCGTCACCCGTTGTGATGGAGCAATAGCCAGAAGATTTGTCGAGGATGTCATAATCCGATATGGTTATCCACATAGCATTATCACGGACAATGGGAGTAACTTTTCTATGGGAGAGCTTGCCGAATTCTGCGATGAATAAAATATCCGGCTTGACATTGCCTCAATCGCACATCCACAGGCTAATGGACAAGTCAAAAGAACAAATAGTTTAATCATACAAGGCCTAAAACTAAGACTCGAAGCACCACTACGACGTGCTGTAGGGGCTTGGGCAAAGGAATTACCTTCTATGATATGGAGTTTATGAACAACTCCGAACAGGCCTACCGGATACACACCTTTCTTCTTGGTTTATGGTATAGAAGAAGTTGTTCCTAGTGATTTGATTCATACTTCTCCCCGAGTTGCTGCGTATATTGAAGAGGATGCCAGAATTTCTCAACAAAATGACCTCGATTTAATCGAAGAAGTTCACGTTGTTTGCTGAGATGAGATCAACAACCTATCAGCAGAAGTTACGCAATTATCATAGATAGAGTCAGAAACCGGCCTTTCAGTCAGGGCGATTTGGTTCTCCGGCTTGTGTAGAAAAGAAAGCACAAACTTTCCCTGATATGGGAAGGGCCCTTTTTAGTTAGGCGAGTATTGCTTAATGGTTCTTACTATCTAACTGATATGCAGCCAGTCAAAGATAGACCTGTTACTAAGAAAAGAAAGAGAGCTGGAGGCAGTACAGACCCGGAAGAAATAGACAGAGCATGGAATATTTCTCATCTACGTCCCTTTTATTCTTAATTTTTCTTTCTTTGTAATCATATACGTGTACATGTTAAATGAGAAAAAAAGTAATGGTTGCCTCACTTTTTCTAAGAAGTTTTATATTACCATCTTATTTTCAAATTATCATGCCACAGTCAAAAATCCTAGAATACTTGAAAGTACTTTATGCTCATGTTTGTTCTGGTTAAGATTTCCGATTCTAAAAAGTCCACCTTCGGGTATAAATCTAAATTTTCTAGTTTGTACATTGGTTATTTATCTGATTGCCTGCAGGCATTTTCTGAGTACTAAATTGTTGGTACTGGAAGTTGGCTTTGTTTTCGAGTTTAAGCTGGTTTAGCAATTGAGCTCCGTTGCTCGGCAAAGTTTCCGTGTTGAAGGTTGGCTGGCTCACTAGAGGCGGAAAGCCAGATAAACGATAAGTATAGACAACAACAAAATGTGCTTATGTAAACATTTCAGACACATAAAAATAAAGCCAAAAGTGCTAAATAGAAGTAGCAAATCTTAGCCCTAGCAAAAGTATTACACTTCTTATTTACAACCTGATTTTTTTCAGAATAACAGATCGTTTTTTCTGGTACTTTACGATGTAGGGGAAGAAGTAGGAGCTTCCAAATCACTAGAGACATCAACCTCGCGTTGATATATTTCCGAGACGTTGAAATCTGAAACGGTTTGTTCATCGTCGGAGACTTCAGCTGTTACTTTGGCAGGCGGAGGAGGCGTCTCCACGTGAGTGAAGAAAGGAGTGTCGTAGCTGGTTAGATTAGCTATGTGACATCCATATCTGGCACAAGAGTCTATGATGGCCTTGATGTCTTGCTCCTGTCCATCTTAATCCATAGTCAAATACCCTCTGGTTACTTGCCAAATTTCCATGCTTCCATGGTGGCTCATAACCATGGTGAGAGCGTTCTGTGCTGCGGTCCGCGCATAGGACATGTTCTAATCCTGGATGAGCTGGGGCATATCCTTGGCCTTGTCTCGCACCTCAAAGCTGGACATTCGGTTAATGTCTAGGACCTTGAGTACTCCACAAATATCCTCCAAATATTAGCGGAAATCGTGAAGCAAATCGTCGACTTGTGTAAGCCGGCTAGTGCGAGACTTGGTGGAGGAAGATTCCAGTAAGTTCATAGGACCTAGGCATATAATGCAAAGGTTAGTAAATATATCCGAACTCCTAGAGTTGGAAAAATAGAAAATCAGAAAGTAGGAAACATACCGAAGATGACATTGTCAACTTTGGTCTTCTCTGCCCTAAGGCTCTGGAGTTCAGCCTGGAGTGCTTCGGAGATGTCCTTCTTTCCGAATAAAGCATCATCGATATCAGACATCTTTTGGTCCTGGGCCGCGATCCTTCGATCATGTTCTTCGGTGGCCATAGAAGATGATTCAAGGGCTTGAGCAATGCTCTGCTCGTGATCCGCTTTCAACTTGTCCAACTCCCGACATAACTCGGTGTTTTCCACTCGAGGGGCTTAAGATTCTCGGCTTCTTCAATCATGGCACATGATTTTTTGACCAGTGCTATAAGCAAAAGAACAATAGTTGAATAAATAATTCGACTATGAAAGAAAGAGCAAGATTAAGGACTGAAATGTTTACCTTCAGCCTCATCCATTGACACCTTTAACTAAGCATTTTTTAAGTCGGAGAGCTCTCATCTCTCTACGCTTGTTGCATATATTCTTTAATAATTCCTGGTTATATGAATTAACTTTCTGTAAGTCAAAATACCCAGAGTCAGAAGTCTACTAAAGACTCGGTCTAATATTTTTACTAATATCAGTATGAGCCTTGGAGGCTACACTAGTTCATTCTTTGGCATCCTATGAAAGCATAAACCCGGATTGTCTATCCAACTTCATGCTTGGGGGCTAGAGGATATGATATGAAATAAAGTAAAAAAGTTGAGTTGGAAATTCAACTTACATGATGTTCATGAGTAAGCTTGCTTAAGCTCATGGTCACTTTAGTGCTAACCTTCTCGGCGAAGGTCAGCGGGATTACCGGTGGAGGAGGAACAACACCGGCTCTCAGCCTCTCGTCACGAAGACGGATTTTCTCATGAAGCTCGGAGTACTTGACGTCTTCTGATTCTTGTGCCTCCTCCTCGGTAGAGATGTTCTGGCTTTCCAAGCATTGCTGGGCCAGCTGTTGGATATGTTCTTCAGATTTCCGAGTAATGCCAAGTTTGGCAAGACCCAGATTGCCAAGGAGGTTTTCGGAAAAAACCTCTGCCGAGGGATCATTACCCTTTGAGGGTTCACCCTTATCAACTGCCGAGTCACCCATGGTGACGTTGGTTTGCGAACCAAGGTTCGCGTGCTCAGAATGAAGAGTTGCATCTTCTGCGACGGGCGGAGATGGAGTGAGCTCTAGCGTTGTAGAAAGCTGCGGGGCAGGAGTCGGAGGTGTTGTGGCAGGAGAAGTCAAATTCAGCTTTGACTGGTGCAGGGGCTTCAACGATCCTCCTTTCCCCTTGCCATTGGTGAGTTTTTTAGCCCTGAGGAGGTAATAGAACAAAAATCGTTACACCGCAGAAAGAATTAAGAGATAAAATATAGAGACCTTGTGAGGAAAGTTACCTCTTCACAATTGGCACTTCCTTTGTGCCAATGGAAACTGTCGGAGCCTTACGCTTTCGGGTAAGGGTCTCTGGCAATGGAACCAATTCTCCATCATCCTGAGAAATCTCAGGAGGATATCCCTCGAGGGGAGCAAGCTCCGACGCGGGAAGGTCAGCAAGCTGAAAAGAAAAAATATACCAGTATTGCAGAAAAATACAATAATGTATAGATGAAAACATAATTCGAGTTATTGCTAGAAACTTACTGGTACCAAGGGATTATCAGCCGTATGCATGTCCAAGGACAACTCTGGGATTTTCCTCTCGATCTGCTCTCTTATCAACCATCTGATTTGGGACGCATAGTCCTTTTTCGAGTAAGGATGGGAGCAGATCCGGAGAGAGTCCTTCTTGGACGCCATGATGGAGTGCATAAGCCGATCACCATGGCATTGGAGAGACTGGATCCGGCGTGCCAGCCAGCAGTGAATCAAGTCGGACCCTTTAAGGCCTTTGTGCTTCATCAGATATTCGATCCGCCTCTTAGCAAGAAGCAGATCATCAGTGAGAGCCGGCGCATCTGCGTCCCAGGACTCTTGGGGCGTGGCGGAACCGTTGACAAAATCCGGCAAAGCAGTAGCTATGCCGGGAGCTGGTATATCCTTATGATAGAAAAAAGTGGATGTCCATTGTTTCACCGACTCACTAGCCTTAATACTAGGATAGACACGTTATCTCCTAACAGAAGAGCTAAGAGTCTTGGTAATGTAAGGATTACCAATGGTGATAGAGTTTCTCTGGGTATGAAAGTAATACCGGAAGAGAATGAGACTCGGCCTAATGCCGAGATACCCCTTGCACAAAGAGGCATAAGCACTCATATCTAAGAGAGAGTTCGGGGGGAGATGGTGGATTTGAACTCCATAATAATCTATAACCTTAGAGAAGAAATCTGAGGGTGGAAAGCTCAAACCTCTATCGAGGTGGGTGCCGAAATGCACCCGCTCGTCGGCATTGGGAGCGGGAACGGTTTGTCCATAGCCGCTCCGCCAGTCGCCGGTACGGAGGAGCCCTTCATTCTCGACGACGCGAAGGTTGGTGTCATCCAGGACGCAGGGGATCCAGACCCTACGAAATCTCTCCTTCTCCGCTGCCGACGTCGTCGCTGTTGTCGCCGTCGTGCCGGAAGATGAGGCCTCAGCCATTTTCTTGGCACCGGTGACTTAGGATGGGCGGTGTTGGGGGATTTTGGGGAAGGCATAGGAGCTCGGTTCATGGAAAGCGTCAAGAGGAAGGAAGGAGCGCAAGTGCTGGTGAAGAGGAGAGGGAGAAATCTCAACCCCTTATATCCTTCATCTGCACCAAGATTCGTTCAATGTAAACAGTAACCGTGACACATGTCGTGGATGGAGCTGAGTAACCTCCACGTGATGATTATGCTGCCTCGATCTCCATGTACGCATTAAAATGATGCCTCGGTTCTGCGAAAGGCGGACCCACTAACGGTCGTGCTGACGGGAATGTCTGTCAGTAACATGACTTGACCTTGACTGGTGTCAGGTTATGTCAGAGGCCAAGTTCCGGCTTAGTTTGAATTTCGAGCTAGAAACCCGAATAACATATTGATAGGTTCGACTCATTTTGAGACCCAGATCCTATCCTTTCATTTGAAGTTTCAGGAACCCTTCAAGATTCTACAAGCCGAAGATCAAGCTAGACGATGATGAAATCTGACTCTGGATCTCGGAGTCTTCCGGGGGCTTCTGTTGGTGATATACTTTCCGGGTATCCTCATTGTGCCTCACTGACCAGGGTGGCCCACTTCGGGTTAGATCTTTGCTTCACGGGCGGCCCAGTCAGAGAGAAGAGCCAGAGTCTAGTCCGGCTACGGGAAGGCCCAAAAGACTTACCGACATAGGCCTGTTATGTTACTTGTAGTTCAAGTTGTACTTTGTAACCAACTCTTAGTCGTAGCTGGATAGGTCTCTCCTGTAAACCCTAGGCCGGATATCTATATAAGCCATCATAGGGTACGCCTTTAGGGCACCTCACAATAGTCTACAATCTCAACTCGCACAGGCGAAACCCTTGTTGTAACCCATATTCCGGCTCTGCCGTATTACTGGGTAGGATCCATCCAAAGCCGGCATATTCGAACTTGGGTAAACTTGTGTGCTCACTGCCCCGGAACACCGTACGTCTCACACCCCTCTCTTCTGCATGCCTCGAGGACCCCCCCTCATGGCGTACTTGTCATCAATCCGATGATAGCAAGGAACTACAACATGCAATACCAATTGTCTACCAAACAACAAGTAATAGGAGGCGTCCAAGGAAATATAGAGGCTGCGCGGAATATAAATGGTACGGAAACTAAAGCATCACAACACGGATAGAAATAGATCAACAGGAGAAAGAAAATACTATAAATGCAAAATAGGTAGAGGAGGGGGGATAATGCTCGCCTGGGAAACATTGCCAAAGATTCATCTGAAGAACAGTTCAAAGCTCGCATCAACTAAACATTCTTATCCATGAAGAAGCAAAGCACTAAAAGAAATACCGAATGCACTATTTAATACTACGGTAGAAGATCCGGCATGTTTATGATATGATGCATGACAGGGAAAAGATGCGATGCAATTAGGCAATATTAAGAGGAATCAGGATCTCCACAATTAAATAGAAGGTTCAAGTTGTTTAGGTACCTCGAAATTCAAATGTTGACTTAACAAGGAAAAACATGGCATCAGTTCGCTACACAAATTTAAAAGGAGTTGAGATAAGTCAAAAATAGCCCGCATATAGACTACATCTTTAATTATTAGGTGAATCGGCATATTGCCCAAACCCACAAAATATGAATGAAATCATGTACAATTTAATATGCAACAAGATAGATGTTATATATTATAAAATAGGGTTCTAGGATAGGGGTTTAGCAGCAAGGATCTTGGGGTTTGTGGATGGATGGTCTTCGAGGATCGGTCTTCAGAGTCCGGGAAGTAGATCTTGGCATCCGAGATGGAGATATTTGGGTTCAAACTTTATTATCGATGGCGAGCTTGTTTCTGCATCAGGGATTCTCAGGTCACATTGTTAGTTGTCAGTCTTCATGAGATTTTGGATTCTCGGGTTCGGTCGGTGGTGAACTTGGGTTAACACCAGGGCGGTCTTCGAGCAGTACCATGATTATTCTCCAGATTCGCAAACAAGGTCAAAATAGCCGAAGTAGCCACTATCACCACACTTCCAGCACATGCATCTTCAACATAGGGATCACCATACATCACCGCACATTGCAACACCTGGCCGAGACATGTGTAGGGACGAGGCCAAGAGAAGAGGGCTGCTTCCATGGTTATACTCAGCAGGGTGGGGTCACACAAGAGGCGACCATCAGATGAGGCGGGGCTCGGTGGCTTGACGCGGGACAGTAACACGCGGGGAAGCGGAGGTGGGTAGGGAGGCGGTGACAGGAGACTGACAGTGGCAAAGCCGAATAGGGCCGGGGATCTAGTGGCGTAGGAGACACAGTCGCGTGGCTGGTCATGGTGTAGAGCTCTTGACAGTGGGCGAGGTCACCGGCGAGGCTGGCGGCAGGGAACAATGGTGCCGGGGATGGGGGGAGTAGGGTTGCTTCATCGAGGCTGAGCTGCAGGGGCAGGAGGACCGTCGAAACTCAGGGCAGCAGGACGACGACACACGACAGAGGGAGTGGTGGCGGTCAGAGGCGGTCCAGAGGGAGGCAATGGAGGCACGTGGAAGACAGAGACGTCCCTGGAGGCAGGGGTGCCGTAGGGCCAGGGAGGAAAAGGCACGTTGGCAGCGTCGGCAAGCGGGGAAGCAGAGAAGCGAGGAGAGAGGGGATAAAGGAGGCGGCGCGGGGGTAGGTGTGGGGAAGATGAGCGGGGCGAGGATTGCGTCGCGTGTGACATGGTAGGTGGGGTCTAGGGTGGTCACATGGTGTGGTGGGTTGTGTTGCTATGTGGGTGTGCGGGTTTGTGTGCATGGCCGAGTCGAGTGGGGTGCGTGCGTACAACGCATGAGTGTGCATGCCTCTGTGGTTGGCAACGGGGTGTGGTGTGCTGCGGCTAGGGTTTAGGTTCGGGTAGGATCAGGGTTAGTGTCGTGGTATTGCCGACGAGTACACCATGGAGGGGTCCTCATAGTGCATGTTTAGAGACGTGGGGTAAGGCGAAGAGTTGGCCGGTACGAGGTAACACAGCTTACCTAGGTTCAAGTCCTACAACGGTGGTGGAACTCTACTCCTGCTATAAATCACTATAATGGCAATACGCCGAGTTATAGAGATAGGTTCGCTGTGCGAGGTGTTGCACATTGTACGTAGAAATCTAGGTTGAGCCCTAAAGGCTCCCAGAGGTCTGATTTATAAAGGCATCATAACCTAGGGTTATAGGGGAAAGACCCTGCCGGACAAGGTAAAGAGTCCTACACTAATATGAACTAGTATTTCGTGTCTTGCACTCCAAGTCTATGAGTGTGTCGGTGACTCCTGCGTAGCCTTCCTTTATCCGGCATGGGCCCCCCTTCTGGATCCGTCTAACTTGGCCGCCCAGCAGGCCATAGGCCTTGCTACCAACTATGGGCCATCCGGGTTAGCCGGAATAAGGCCGTTCCATGGTGATACCCATTTAGCATATCCCCAACAGTAACTCCTGGAGGACTTCGAGATCTTCCGCCGTCTTGCTTATAGTCTTGAATGCTCCTTCTAGGTGATGCTGGCAATTCGTCAAGTAATATCTCAAAGGTCTCCCAAAGAACCCTGCAATCCTCTCCGGCTTCGCAATGTAGCTAGAGATTCCTTCAGTCTTTGTTTCCAGAGCTGGATATTTTCCGCCTTCAGTGGAATCTTCAGATGTGACCCTTCAGTGCAAATGTCAGGAGGATGACGTAGGGTACAACCTACGCTACCCCAAAACTCACAGAAGGTGGAGAATTAATCATTAGCTGTTTTTACGCATGCGAAATCCGAAACGGTAAAGCGGAAAAGACGGAGGACGTGGCGCAATTACCGCGCATGCTCATCTCCACGTCGGCAACACTCTGTCCATCAGATCCTTTTGCACGAATCTTTACATTGGGCCTATATATTTCAACTGTTGCTAGGTTATTTTATTTTTACCTGCATTCGCTCCCTCGTCTCCGTCTTCCTCCAGCCGCGCGCCTGTTCGAGCTCCTCCTCGGAAAACCCTAGCCAGAGATTCCCATTTCTCCACTCACTTCCCAGTAGCGCAATGGCCTCCAGCAGATCCACCCCTTCGGCGACGGCGACTCTCGAGGCTACAACAGAGCTATCTCAGGGAGTGACGGTCCCGCTAGAGGGGGTCGTTATCCCTATCACCGTTGTGGTGAAAACCACCAGCGACGACCAAGAACGGCCGACACCAGAAGCCGCTGAAGAGGACAATGACCCCCACAAGGGAGTGTGGAGGGGCTCTGACCTCTCCGCCGAAGATTTGCAAGAACTGGTCACCACGGGGTATCACCCCACGGCAAAGGATTTGGTCTAGTGGACGACACCAGCCGGCAAGGTGTCTCCTTCTCCCCGAGCCGGAGAGAAGGTGTACCTCAAAGCCCAGCTGGTACGAGGCTTAAGCCTGCCAGTCTCTGACTTCTTCCTGGATGTCCTCCGGCACTTCCGGGTACTTCCCCACAACCTCTCCCCTAACAGCATCCTCGTCCTTAGCAACTTTGTAGCTTTGTGCGAAGGATATCTAGGAATCAAACCTAGATTAGATTTTTTTGTATACTTCTTCACCATCAAGAGAGAGTCTGTATAGTCCAAGGACGAATTGTGGACTTGCAGAACCATTAGCTTTAAGATCCGGCCTAGCCGGCACTTCCTCGACATCATAGGGAATGAGTCATGCAAGAACTGGCACCGCACATATTTCTATGGCCCAGATATTCCCCTGCCTGACCATCTTGAGATGTATCCCGAGTTCGTCGACGGAGCCGCCGTTGAAGTTCCTGCCTAGAGGACCCCCAGCCTCCCTTTTGTCCGATGATGAGGCCAATCGCGCCATAAGGCGGATTGAATGGCTCGTGGATAGAGGTCTGACAGGCTTGTACCTAGCCATGTGCTAGTTTGTTAGGCAGATCGAGCCTCTACAGCATCGCACCGAGTTGATGTGCAAGTACTCCGAGGACATAAGGGATCCCATGCGCATTTCGAGGGATAACTTCTCCATGGACTCTATCAAACTCCGGCTTAAGGACATCGTCAAGGTGAAGGATGGGAAGCGTGGCTTCAAGATCACCTATGACATGTTCGATTGCGACAAATGCTAGAGGTAGCTTTTGTTTCCTTTGTTGCTCGTTTTATACTCTAAGGTTTTTCCATCTTGAAGTTGTCAGTCTAACACTCCTTTGTTTCCCAGCTAGCGACCTTGGTGGAAGATCAGATGGCCTCCCAGGTCTATGATCCCAAGTTGAATGATATCCAAGTGGTGTCCGATGATTACACCCCCAAGGATCAGCCAGCTCTGATAGCGCGAAAGCGGAAGAGCTCCACGTCTAACACTGTTGTCGAGGCCAAGAAGAAGAAGAAATCAGAGAGTGGAGTCTCTAGACGATCCACTGCCGCCTTAGAGGCATAGAAGAAGAGATCCACTAGCACTCCCCTAACCAAGGCTCCTGCCGTGGAGTAAGTATATTCATTCTCCAGCTTGTATTTTTAGTTCGCACCTTATTCAACTCATGTATTTATATTTTGTAGGCTTCAGGAGGAAAGCCGGTGTTAGCATGAACCGATCCTCTAGAGATGCTAGAGGGTCAAAAACCATTCATGATATGTTGACCAGGGATGTGGCCGCCAAGCCCTTTCTCGCTACTACTCCCCCTACTCCTGCCGCCAAGTCCTCTGCTGGTCTCGTTAGGCCTTTGTCCCCCGTCATCCCTGAGATCTCCGCCATGGAGAAAGATGTCTATCCAATCTTTGATATCTCAGGCTCTATCAAGGTGGACGTTGCTCCTAGGGGTCAGGCAACGCAGGAGAGTATCTCCTCCAAGGGGGCTGAAGCTCTGGCTAAGGATGCCACCGAGAAAGGGAAACCGGTAATGGAAGGAAAGAAGGTGGAGGCAGTTGTGGCAACAAACATGGCAGGAGCCTCTGAGCCATCAACTGCTATGAAAACGCAGCGGGCGGCTAGGGAATCATCCATGCCTCCGGCTTCAACATCTCCTCTGGCCGCGACTCCTCCGACGTTGTGCCCGGATGACCTCATTGCACAGGTAGATCCTGTGTACAACAATGCCGGCATCTTCCACACTACATATGCCAATCTGGCCAACAATCTCAAACTTATTGCCACTGTAAGTCTTTAAACTTCACTTCTCTTACTTTGTGTAACATATCCCTCTATAGCCCCTGAGATCTTAGGCGGATAAACAAAAGTTACTGGCCTGAGTGCTCTAGAGAACTAAGAGTAGAAATTGATAGTGTAGCCCCCGAGCGTCTAGGTGAAACTTGTAAAAGTTTCGACCAGATGCTCTAAGAGTAGCATACTTGCTGATTAAAATCTTGTATTGTAGCCCCCGAGCATGTAATTGAAACTAGATAGTTTCGACTAAATGCTCTAGAGAAACTAAGCATGTTTACTTGTTGCAGAATGAGAATAGACGGAGGATAACCGCCAATGAGAGGTTTGCTGCTTTGCGAAAGGAACTGGACCTTGAACAAGGTAAAACAACCTTCCTGAAGCAATAGATCAAAATTAGTCAAAGTATGTTTCTTTTAACAACTCCTTACTTTTCCTCATGGATTCATTTCTATCGTCTTCTCGTAGTGCTTTCCATTTTCCGTCTTACAGAAGCCATTGCCAAAGCCAAGAGCACCGTCGAGCAATCCAAGCATATTTAAGAGCTTGACGATGAGAAAAAAATCTTGAAGAAGACATGGCTGATGCTGTCAAGGGCCATGAAGAGGCGATGAGGGTGCTGCAAGAGTCTGCTGACGCCAAGATGCAGCGCCTGAAGAATGAAATTGCACAAGTCAAGGAACAGAACCAAGCTGCCAAAGAGCAGAATGAGTGGAACCTTGAGGTGTACAAGAAAGTTCAAAAGGAGCGAGATGTCTTGGTGAGACATGCAAGCAAGCCGAGACGAGCATCTTACATAACTTTCCCCTGTCTTAATCAATTCTGTACTTTGGATAAAAGTTTGATGTTTTTATACTCATGATCCTTGTATCTTATGCAAACCACAGCTCCCATTAGCTTGGCCAACTTGGGTGAAGGTGCTCCAGGTCCCAAGGAATGCATGATTCTTGTCAGCAACTTTGTCAGCACCGCCATTGCCTAGGCCAAGGAGATAGCCCAGCCTATCTAAGCGCAGACTCAACAGCCAAGTACTCAGAAATCCTACGCCGAGCCCCCGAGAAAGTCAAGGACTACAAAGCCTCTTGGGTCCGGGCTGGTGCAAGGATAACCTTGTCCTTAGTCAAGGAACACTACAACAACACCGACATCGATCTGGTGACCTCTGGCATGCCCAAGGTAGATGAGGAAGGGAAATAAATTGATAGCGATGCTATTTGGAATTCCCTTGCCGGCTTCGACACCAGGATTGCCAAGATGGTCAAGCCGGATGTCTTTGTTCCCGCCGAGATACTTGATGAACATGGCTTCTTCTCAGTCTAGCACATCTCCTTCCGAGTTTGATGAGCTATCCTGTCCTGGCTCTCCTGTTGTTGATGATGCCACCACGAAGTCCCCTGCAGCAGAGCCATAAAAACAATATTTGTATTAAATGTATCTCTGCCATGCATATGCGGAAAAACTTATGTATTTTGTTAAGGCGGAAAAACGTGTACTCAAGGTTCCTACTACTTATCTGTTTCTAGCATGTGTATATTTTTAAGCAAGTGCTGGTTTATCCATTATTCCGGTTCGTATGATTGAGCTTTCATGAGACGGAAGACTCGCAACACAAAACTATGCCCTTAGGTGATGATGCTTAATAACATCGTCAAGAACCTAAGAGCAAAATCGCCGGCTTTGAATGCCGAGAAGTCACTACTCCGGAATCCACATGAAAACTTCAAAAATGTGTAGACCAGAAAACTTAAGCTAACGCCCGTATGCGGAATTTTCACAAGTGCAAATGCAAACTTGCGCATAAAGGGTTTCTATGATCTAAAATGAACAATTAAAGGAGGTAAAAGACTCAGAGAATATGAGTGAACCAAATGATCTATTTCATTGATCATATAAGAAATTATTACATAATACAAATGTGCTAAGTGTAAAAGGGACGTAGTTGTGCTATGTTCCATGGTCGATCTGTCTCCGGGTTGTCTTCATCGGAGTCACGTTGCTTGCGCTTGCGATTTTTTGGCCTATCTTTCATCTCGCGAATATCGACGAGGTAATAGGAACCATTTAGAAATGCTTTTCTTAGAAAAATGTCGTCGGATTAAGGACAAGTACGCCATGAGGGGGTCCTCGAGGCGTGCAGAAGAGAGGGGTGTGAGACGTATGGTATTCCGGGACGGTGAGCAGACAAGTTTACCCAGGTTCGAATCCGCAGGTTTTGGACGAATCCTACTCCTGCTAGCAATCCAGTAATACGGCAGAGCCGGAATATGGGTTACAAGGGTATCGCCTGTGCGAGCTGAGGTTGTAGACTATTGTGTTGCCCTAAAGGCTCTCCCTAGGACAGCTTATATAGATATCCGACCTAGGGTTTACAGGAGAGATCAATCCGGTTACGACTAAGAGTTGGTTACAGAGTACATCTTGAACTACAAGTAACATTATGGGCCTAAGTCGGTAAGTCTTCTGGGCCTTCCCGTAGCCGGATTGGACTCCGTCTTCTCTCCCTGACTGGGCCGCCCGTGAAGCAAAGCTCTAACCCGAAGTGGGTCACCCTGGTCAGTGAGGAACTGTGAGGATACCCTGAAAGTATATCCCCAACAGCAGCCCCCGGAGACCTCCAAGATCCAAAGTCGGATTTTATCATAGTCTAGCTTGATCTTCGGCTTGCAGAATCTTGAAGGGTTCTTGAAACTTCACAACAAAAAATACAATCTGGGTCTTAAAAGTAAGTCGGACCTATCAACAAGTTACTCGGATTTTCCAGCTCGATTTTAAACTAAGCAGGAACTTGGTTTCTAACGCCACCTGACACAAGCATGGTCAAGTCACGTCATCTGACAGGCGTGCCGTCAGCACGACCGTTGGTGGGTCCACGGTTCGCGGAACCGAGGCACCGTTTCAATGCGTGCGTGGAGATCGAGGAGATGCAATCATCGTGTGGGTCCTTCCCAGTTCTTTCCACGTCGTGTGGCGATTACACTGTAGCATTTGCACCAATCTTGGCGCAGTTAGGTGGATATAAGGGGTTTGGATTTCTCCTTCTCCTTTCCACCAGTCCTTTGTCGTTTCCTTTCCTCCCAATCCTCCTGCACGCACAGAGCTCCCTCGTCCTTCCCCCACAGAACTCCCAGCGCCGCCACTTTCAGGTCATCTTCTCACCAGAGAAATGGCTTCATCATCTTCTTCCTCCGGTTTGGCGGGAGCAGCGGCGGCGGCGATGGCGGAAGCAGCAGTGGAGAAAGAAAGCTTCTGGGGAATCTAGATCCCCTGCGCCCTCGACGAGGACGGCCTCAAGAACGTGGAGCAGGAGGGGCTTCTCGCCGCCGGCGACTGGCGGAGCGGCTCCGGCGAAACCGTCCCCAACCCGCACGACGGCGAGCGGGTCCACTTCGGCACCCATCTCGACCGAGGTCTGTCTTTTCCTCCCTCGGAGTTTGTCTCCGAGGTGATATATCATTATGGAGTTCAACTCCACAATCTTCCTCCCAACTCTCTCTTAGTGATGAGTCCGTATGCATCGCTTTGCGAGGGCTTTCTCGGCATTAGGCCGAGTTTGCTTCTCTTCCGGTACTACTTTCATGTCCAGAGAAATTCCATTACTGCCGGTGTTCCTTACATCATCGACACTATTAGCTTTTCACTTAGACGTGACCGGGCATATCCCAAAATTTCTACCAGTGACTCGGTCAAACAATGGCCAGCCACCTTTTTCTACCATAGGGATATTCCGGCTCCTGGCAAAGCTACTGCTTTGCCGGCTTTTGTCGACGGAGCCGCCATGGCACAGCCTTCCTGGGACGAGGCTACTCCGGCTCTCACCGATGATCTAATCCTCGCTAAGAGGCGGATCGAATATTTGATCAAGCACAAGGGTCTGAAGGGATCCGACTTGGTCTAGTGCTGGGTCTCATGTCGGATCCAGCTACTTCAGTTTGACAGGGATAAACTGATGCAATACATCATGTCATCCAAAAAATACTCCCTCCCCATCAGCCCCAAATCCTACACCACTCAAGGCTACATCAGCCATATCAAGTGGCTGATCAAGGATTGGATCGAGAGGAGAATTCCGAAGATTTCTCTAGATATGTACACGGCGGAAAACCCCATGGTGCCGGTAAGCTTCCATCAGTACACCTTTTATGTGTTTCAATCTTCAAGTTATATTGCAATGCTGATATGCTTTCTTGTTTTCAGCTTGCTGACCTCCTCGAGTCGGAGCTTGCTCCGCTCGAAGGATATCCTCCTGAGTTTTCTCAGGAGACAGAAGTGGTCCCATTGCCAGACCTGGCGCTCAAGAAGCGCAAATCTCCAACAGTGGTTGTTGGCACAAAGGAAGTGCCTGTTGTGAAGAGGTAACTTTCATTCAGAATTTCCGCCTTTGTACCTTTCTCGAATTTCTTTCTGAGATGTAATGTTTCCGACTTTACTAGTTCTCAGAGCAAAGCCTCTCATCAAGGGTAAGGGGAAAGGGATTCCTTCGAAGCCCCTGCGACAGATGAAGCTCACCATAGCTTCCCCTGCCATGGCTCCTCCAACTCCTGCCCCTCAACCTTCTGCAACTCCGGTGATCATTCCTTATCTGGTGGTTACAGAAGATCCGGCTCCTCCAACAGAGCCTGCGATCCTTGGGTCGAAAACTGACGTCACCGTGGGTCTGTCAGGTCAAGATAAGGGTGAACCCTCTTCGGGTAATGATCCCTCGGCTGAAGTCTTCGCCGACAACCTCATCAGCAATCCGGGACTTGCCAAGTTTGGCCTATCCCGGAAATCTGGAGAGGAAATCCAGCGGCTAGCCAGGCAAGTCCTAGACAAAAGCCATTTATCCCCGAAGAGGAAGCGCAAGAAGTAGAGGACGTCAAGTTCTCCGACCTTCTTGCTCAAGACCGCCTTCACGACGAGAGGATTAGGGCTGGCGAGCTTCCAATAGCTCTAGTGATACCTCTTACTCTTGCCGAGAAGGTGGCAGTTGAAGTGAACGTGGGTTTAGATAAACTCACCCGCGAGCAATATGTAAGTCGGAATTCCAACTCTTGTTTTTACATTATGTTATATCATATCCTCTAGCCCCAAGCATGAAGTAGGATATAGAATTCGGGTCTATGCTTTCCTTAGGATGCCAAAGAACGAACTAGTGTAGCCCCCAAGGCTCGTGCTGATATTTAGCAAAAAATATTAGCCCGAGTCTTAAGTAGCTTTCTGACTTTGGGTATTCTAACTTACAGCAAGTATGTTCCTATAACTAGGAACTACTGACCAATGTCTGCAATAAGCGGAGAGAGATCAAGGCTCTCCGGCTTAAAAATGCCGAACTTAAAGTAGCCAAGGATGAATCCGAAGGTAAATATTCCGAGTTTCAAACCTTGTCTTTTGCTTTTTCAATGTAGAATTTTTCTGAACTGTTGATCTTTTTTGACTTACAGCGCTGGTGAAACAATCCATCGCTATGATTGAAGAGGCCGAGAACCTCAAGACCCTGGTGGTGGAGAAAAAGGGACTTCGCCAAGAGCTGGATAAGCTCAAGGAGGATCATGAAAGGAGCATAACTCAAGTCCTTGAATCCTCCTCCATGGCCACCGAAGAGCGCGATCGCAAGATTGCCCCTAAAGATAAAATAATCTCGGACCTCAAAAGTGAGCTTGGCAAAGAGAAGGACATCTCCCAGGCGCTCCGGGCTGAACTCCAGAGTCTCTGGGAGGAGAAGACCGAGATTGACGACGTCATTCTCGGTACGTTCCATCTGTCTGACTTATCTTTTCTTCGACTTTTATAAATGTCGGATTTTTCTTGACTTGTTTTGTGTATAGGTCCTCTGAACTTGACGGACTCTTCCTCGTCCGAGCCCTGCACCCACCGGCTTACCCAAGTCGGTGATCTTCTGCATGACTTCCGCCAGTCCCTTGAGGACATTGGCGAGTCTCTCAGGATTCCGGACATGCCAAGCATGTCGGATTTTCAGGTGCGGGACAAGGCCAAGGAGATGCCGCAGCTTGTTCGGGACTGGAACATGTCCTACGCGCGGACTGCTGCGCAGAACGCTCTCACCATGGTCATGAGCCACCATGGAAACATGGAGATATGGCAAGTGACCAGAGGGTACTGCTAGGTAGACGAAGACGGCCAGGAGCCAGACCTTCAAGCCATCATGCACTCCTGCGCCGGATACGGGTGTCACGTAGCTGATCTGACCAGCTACGAGATCCCCTTCTTCAACCGTGTAGCTACTCCGCCACCTCCTCCATAAGAAGCCGAAGAAGTTTCCGACGATGAACGGACTACCTCAGATCCGGACATCTCGGAACGATATCAAGGCGGAGTAACCAGTGAGCCGGCAGCTCCTTCATCTCCTCCTACATCATAGACCAGAAGATTCTGTATTATTCTAGAAAGAACATGATGCGTTTGTAAATATTAAGTACTATTGACTTTTGCTAGTGCTAAGCTTTTTATCTATTCAACACTTTTGGCTTTGTTTTTTTTTGTGTGCCTGAAATATTTTTATAAGCACTTGAATTTTTCGTCTCTACTTATCGTTTATCTGGCTTTCCGCCTCGTCCCTTTCGTGAGCCGGCTAAACCTTCAGCCGGAAACTTTGCCGAGCAACGGAGCTCACTTGCTAAACTAGTTTAAACTCGGAAAAAAGTCGGCTTCCAGTACCAACAATTCACTACTCGAAAAATACCCGCATCCAGCAATCAGACAAATAACCAAAGTAAAGACTAGAAATTTTAGAGTTATACCCGAAGGTAGGAGTTTTAGAATCGGAAATCTAGACCAGAAGGAACATGAGCATAAAGTACTTTCAAGAATTCTGGGATTTTCGATTATAACATGATCATTTGGAAATAAGATGGTAAAAACTTCTCAGAAAAACTTGAGGCAACCAAAAGTTTTATTTCTCAAAGAACATGTACATATATATGATTACAAAGAAGGATAAACTAAGAATAAAAGGGACGTAGCTGAGCAATATTCCACGGTCTGTCTAACTCATCCGGATTTGTACTGCCTCCAGCTCTCTTTCTCTTCTTAGTAGCAGGTCTTTCTTTGACTGGCCTCATGTCAGTTAAGTAGTACGATCCATTGTGCAATACTCGACTAACTAAAAAGGGCCCTTCCCATACTGGAGAAAGTTTGTGCTTTCTTTGTTGCACAAGCTGGAGAACCAAATCACCTTTATTGAAAGATCTGTTTCGGACTCTCTGGCTATGATACTTGCGTAACTTCTGCTGATACGCTGTAGATCTCATTTCAGCAATGATGCGAACTTCTTCGACTAAGTCGAGATCATTTTGTCGACAAAACTTGGCATCCTCTTCGATATACGCGGCCACTCTAGGAGAAGTATGAATTAAATTACTAGGAAGAACTGCTTCTGCGCCATAGACCAAGAAGAAAGGTGTGTATCCTGTTGACCTGTTCGGAGTTGTTCGTAAACTCCAAATTACAGAGGGTAATTCCTCTGCCCAAGCCCCCGCAACACGTCATAGTGGTGCTTCGAGTCTCGGTTTCAGGCCTTGTAAGATTAAACCATTAGCTCTTTCGACTTGTCCGTTAGCCTGTGGATGTGCGACTGACGCAATGTCAAGCCGGATATTTTGCTCGTCGCAAAATTCAGCCAATTCTTCCATAGAGAAGTTACTCCTGTTGTCTGTGATAATGCTATGCGGATAACCATACCGGATTATAACATCCTCGAAAAATCTTTTGGCTGTTGCTCCATCACAACTAGTGACAGATTTAGCCTCAATCCATTTGGTGAATTTATCCACCATCACTAAGAGGTGAGTAAATCCACTTGGAGCTCGTTTAAATGGTCCTACCATATCAAGACCCCAGACCGCAAAGGGCCATGTTATAGGTATTGTTCGCAGCTGATCAGCCGGAACATGAGCTTGCTTGGCGTACTTTTGGTAGCCTTTGCACATCTTGACTAATCGTTCGGCATCTGCCTGAGCTGTAAGCCAGAAAAATCTGTGTCTAAAATCTTTTGCCAGTAAAGATTTGGCTGCAGCGTGGTGACCACACTCGTCTTCGTGGATTTCCCTTAAGATTTCCGCTCCTTCTTCCGGAGATACACAGCGCTGAAAGACCCTAGAAACACTCCGTTTATGGAGCTCACCTTTAACAACAGTATAGGCTTTTACTCGTCGGATGATCTGCCGGCTTAGCACCTCGTCTTCAGGTAATTTGTCATCTACCAAATAATCGAGGTAGGGTTGAGTCTAGCTGGGAATTACAGCCAGAACTGCTATCAAAGGTGAGTCGGATTTGGTAGGATATTCCTCATCTACTCCCTTTATCGAGGGAACTTTGAGGTGCTCTAAAAAAGCGCCATCCGGGACCTCTTTCCGCGCAGAGCCTATGCGAGATAGTGCGTCTCCTTCCTCATTTTATTCTCGAGGGATGTGTTGTACTTCAAACCCTTTGAAATCATTCAGATAGATCATCCACGATAACTTTATATGCTGCCATGTGTTTATTTGCATTACAATATCCGAGACTTGCTGAGCAACAAGATCTGAATCTCCGTAACACATCAAACGTCAGATGCCAATATCCTTAGCAATCCGGATTCCATGCAGCAGTGCTTCATACTCGGTAATGTTTTTTGTCGCTGTGAAGTGGATCTGCAACACGTATAAAAGTTTATATCCTTGGGGTGATTTGAGCACCACGCCAGCCCCCGAGCCCCCTCGAGCCTTAGACCCATCGAAAAAGAGGGTCCAATATTCCGACTCAGGGAGGATCATGTTCTCCTTTGTCTCTGTCCAATCAGCGACAAAGTCAGCAAGGATCTGGGATTTGATTGCTGTCCGAGGTTTATACTCAATGTCGAAAGCTGAGAGCTCTATTCCCCATTTGGCGACGCGTCCTGTGGCATCACTATTATTGATTATGTCTCTCATGGGAGCCTTGCTCACCACGGTAATTGGATGTTCCTGAAAATAGTGTCGTAACTTACGAGATGCTAGAAAAACACCGTAAGCCAATTTTTGATAGTGCGGATACCGTTGCTTTGATTCTGTTAGGACCTCGCTAACAAAGTACATCGGACGCTGCACCAGGTGTTCCTGATTTTCCTCTGGTCTCTCCACCACCATGACGATACTGACAACCTTATTTGTCGCAGCAATGTAAAGCAACATCAGTTCCTGAGGTTCCAGCGCTGCAAGGATAGGAGCAGATGAGAGTACTCTTTTCAGATCCTGTAGTGCACCTTCAGCTTCGTTGGTCCAGACAAAATCCTTGGTTTTTTTCAGGAGTTTATACAATGGTGCGGCTCTTTCGCCAAGCCGGCTTACAAATCGACTGACTGCAGCAATGCAACCAGTTAGTCTTTGTACGTCCTTCAGGCGAGTTGGCCTGGAAATATTGAGTATAGCCTTTATTTTGTCTCGGTTCACCTCTATGCCTCTTTGAGACACGATGAAACCTAACAATTTTCCGGCTGGTATTCCAAAGAAGCATTTCTTCAGGTTAAGCATGATGTTGTATTTTTGTAGATTGGCGAACGTCTCCTCCAAGTCGGAAATCAGTGTTTCCTTCTTTTTGGACATCACCGCGATATCATCCACTTATGCATGTACATTGCGTCCGAGTTGGTCATGGAGGCAACGCTACATCGTGTGCTGGTACGTAGCTCCTGCGTTCTTCAGCCCAAAAGGCATCGTAACAAAACAGAAGGTTCTGAAGGAGGTTATGAATGAAGTTTTGACTTTGTCAGATTCCTTCATCCGGATTTGGTGATAACCGGAATATGCGTCGAGAAAACAGAGGAGTTCCGAGCCTACCGTAGAATCGATGACTTGATCAATTCTAGGCAGAGCGAACGGATCTTTTGGACAAGCCTTGTTCAAGGCAGTATAATCAACACACATCCTTAAATCAGTGGTGTCCTTTTTAGGGACCATTACAGGATTGGCCGACCACTCAGTGTGGATGACCTCTTCTATGAATCCGGCTAACTCGAGCCGTGCTAGTTCCTTAGCTATTGCCTTACGCTTTTCATCGCCAAACCGTCGTAAGGACTGTTTGACGGGTTTAGCATTCGGGTTTACATTTAGAGAGTGCTCGGCAAGTTCCCTAGGTACTCCGGTCATGTCAGATGGCTGCCATGCGAAGATATCTTGATTTGCTTGGAGGAACTTGACAAGCGCACTTTCCTATGCGCTACTTAGGCCTACGCCTATCTGGGTCACCTTGGAGGGGTCATCATCCTTCAACGGCGTCGTCTTCGTCTCTTCTGATGCCTTGAACTCCAGATTTGGCTTTGTCACCTCCTTCTTTGTTGCAGGCATCTCAGACGGATCTATGCTCTTCTTGATCTCCTAGTACTCCGGGCGTGCAGCACGGCTTCAGCAAAGGCGTCATTTCCATCATCGCACTCTCGCGCTTTCTTCGGGTCTCCCCTGATGGTGATCACGCCGTTGGGACTTGGAATTTTCATCATGTTGTAAATGTAACACGGACGAGCCATAAAGGCCTAGTAAGCTGGACGTCCGAATATAGCGTGGTATGCGCTCTTGAACGGGACCACTTCGAAGGAAAGTGCCTCCGTCCGATAATTCTTTGGAGTTCCAAAGGTAACATGCAAAGTAATCTCTCCCAGGGAATTAGCTTGTCTTCTCGGGACAACTCCGTGAAAGATCACAAAGCTATGGTTCAGCTGTGTTTCCGAGATATTCATCCGGCGTAGCATTTCGACATAGAGAATATTGATGCTGCTACCACCGTCCATGAGGTTCTTGGAGAAACCATAACCGCCAATAAGTGGATTGACGATTAAGGCGTATTTTCCTCGCCTGTGTAGCTTAGGCGTATGATCAGCACGGTCAAATGTGATTGCCACCTCCGACCAGTCCAGATATTGAGGGACAGCCGAAACTGTTGCATTGAGCTCGTGGAGAACTGCTTTCTTGACCTTTGCTGGTTGAGATCCGAGGAAGGTGACGTAAGTGTCCTTCTTGGTGGGAAAAGTCTTCTTCCCTTCCGACTTGGGATTTGAAGCATCAGCTTCCTCCATGTCGGAATCTTCCTTGGTATCTTTATCTTTGTCGGGATTTTTATTTCCCTTCTTCCGCTTAGCTTTGTAGCCCGTGGTATCGTCTCTCTTGATGTCGTCATTAAAACGACATTCAGCGTTGGTGTGGGATGAGCCCCCATTGGCATCCAACTGATGCACCCATGGGTTATTGGCAATGTCGGCCCAAGTGTAGGTTTTGCATGGTTGTTGATCTCCTCTACCTTGGACCCTTGATGTCCCATGGCCACGCCCGCGACCTCCGCCACATCCTCCTCGTCCTCCAGACCCAGAAACAGTAGTGACCACCGCTGTCTCCGTGTTGGGTTTTTCTTCCGAGGTATTTTTGCGCTTCTGATCTTGTTGCTTTGTCTTTGCTAACTGAGGTACAGCCAGGACATTGAGTAATCCTTCTGCGTAGTCAGCATTTGCATACTTGCTCGCTGTTTCTATCATCTCTCCCAAATCAGTGACCTTGTCACACTTCAAGCGGTGACGTAGTAGACCAATTGGGAGTCCTGCGATGAAAGCTTCAATCGCAGTTTGATCCTTTACACCCTCACAGGAGTTCTTGGTATCGATCCATCATCCGAGGTAATCCCGGCAAGTTTCTCCGGCTTTCTGGGTGCAATGTTGTAGGTCTCCGACCGAACAGGGCCTCCGATATGTGCCTTCGAAATTCCGAAAGAACGCACTTTGTAAGTCATACCAGTTATGGATGGTGTTTGCCGGAAGTTCATTGAGCCATGATCGTGCCGTCTTCCGCAGCATAAGTGGGAGATATCGGGTTGTGACCAGGCTGTTTCCGCCTTTAGCGATGCAGCAAGCTTGGAAGAAGTCATGTACCAGGTGTCTGGCCGAGCAATGTCGTCGTAGGCTTGGATATGTCTTGAGATAGCAAATCCTTCCGGGAATTTTGTAGCTCTGATGCGTGGTCCGAAGCACTTTGGGCCCACATACACGTCATCATTTTCATAGCGCCGAGCCTCTATGTTGGAGTTGATCCAGTGCCTTGCGTCGTTCGGGGATAGAGATCGTCCCGAATGTCGGCTGTGGCTACGGTGCCTTGGAGCCGGACATCGGCTTCTGCCACCACCTCCTCGCCATGTCGTCCTCCTTGCCCTCCTTGGGGGCCGTTGTGATAACTACCTGGTGGAGGGGGTGGGGCAGCTGAATTATTTCCGGCTGATCGCCGGTCTCCGTCCGGAGCGTCATTATTCCGGTTCCGGGGAGGTTCTTGACTACGACGAGCCCCCTGCCGGCTTGTTCCAGCATGGTTTCCGTTGTTCCTTCGTCCGTCGTTCCCACCATGGTGAGGCTCAGCCGGACGGCTCTCATGTCTAGGAGGTGGCATTCTCTGACGATCCTCCTCCCGACGTTTCTCCTTATCTTCTCCCTTTCGATCGTTGAACTCTCGTTGGGGAGGATACCGCGGATTCAGTGCAGCGATCGCGTCTTTCTCGGCCACTAGGGCGACATTGCTCCAGTTCTGTGTAGCTCTGCGATGCTGTCCCGATGATCCGGTTCTTCAATAATTGTCTTCCCTGCGTTCGGGGTGATGGTACTGCGCCCGAACGTAATGGGATCTTACGTCTGCCCATGCCGGATCTGTGCGACATTGGTCAGAATCCGAGACCAGTTTTTGACTTCCGGACAGGGCGACCTTCTACTACTCCAGTCCCTTGCTAAGTAGCTTGATACCCAAACGGATCTCCTCTGGTCCTAGATTAGCCGATAGAATTTCTCGGGCTGCCACGGTATTCTGTACTGGGGTTGGGTATACCCAATCTCCGTTGCTGTCTTTCCGTGGCTTCCCCATCTCGTCCCCAAGAAGGACAGCACTGACACGTGGGAATTGGTCATCATTGGTGTGACGCTTCCGTGTCTTTTGATGCAACCGAGACATGTATTCCTTGGTTGGCATGCGTTTCTTTCCACCTCGATGTTTTTGGCTTCATCGAGGAGTTGTTGACGACGCGCTTCTAGGGCTTGGGCCCTTTCGTCCAGCTCATCTGCAGTAAGTTCTGCAGCTGTAGGGATAGGTGTGGTTAATGCGGCATCGATGAGTTTACGTGCACCTTCTGTGATCACGTGTCCATCCATCGATGCTTCTTTTTTTGGCTCGTCAGGGATAAGTGCTCCATCCGAGTCTTCCTCGTATTCCTCGGCAATCACCTCCTTTGTCAAAGGGTCTTTTGCCAGGGTCTTGTTCTTCTTGTTCTTCTTCTTTGCCTTCTTGGCAGCGCCGGTAGCAAAGACGGCTTTGGGTCCGTTTCTCGGAGTCAAGCTTTGATCGGTACTTTCGAACATCTGGACTTCAGGATTATCTCCGATGTCCATGTCATCCTGCGCTTTGGGAGAGTGTTCCCCGGATCCTTCATCCATGGCTTCTCCTTATTCTGCAGCTTCGGAGTTGTACTCCTCTTCATATTCCGCGGAGAACTTTCGAAATCTACCGACGTCATAGATTCATTCGAGGATGCGGGAACGTTGGCGTTTGTTCCAATTGCCTCTAGCACCGAATCGGTGTTTTCTCCAGCATCGCAGAGCCGGATCCGGATCCAACATATCCGACTAAGTGCAACGCGTGCTTCCTGAGGTACCTGCGGCTTTCGCGATCAGCCATGTCGAAACTTTTAATGGTCTCGAGAATTGCATCTGCGCTTGCGCCTTGCAGTATCATACATCTTAGTGTGTACCTAAGGAAAGGCATATCTGTCCCGGCATCGTCAGAGTCGGAATCAGTGTCGTTGATATGCTCCTCCTGGATTTTGACCTCCACGGGTGGGTCGATCTGGGATCCGGCTTCTCTAGGGAGATCCACTCCAGATTTGACTTGGACCGTGAGGTCTTCTTCAGGCTCAGATTTCTCCACTATCTCTGCAACTAGTGCGGGCTGGGTGGGATTAGGGATTTTTGAGATCCGGAACTTTTCCGCCTCCGTGGACAAAGGGGACCCAGAAGATTCTTCTGCCTCTATCATCACCGCTGGGGTGGGTTGGGCAGGTTCAACGAAACCGATGTAAACATCAATCTCGCCAAAAGACATGATTGTATAGGCAGTCACGGCCTCCCTAGTCGGAATCCAAGTCTCGTCGAGAACGATGAGAGGGACGTCGCTGGCATAGAGGATGCGACCGACGGCGATGGTCTCGCCGATTCTGATTCTTGCAGATTTTGCTCGGAACGCAGATCCAAAGCTCACTTGCCCCACGGTGGGCGCCAATTGTCGTCGGATTGAGGACAAGTATGCCATGAGAGGGTCCTCGAGGCATGCGGAAGAGAGGGGTGTGAGACGTACGGTATTCCGGGATGGTGAGCACACAAGTTTGCCAGGTTCGAATCCACCGGCTTTGGACGAATCCTACTCCTGCTAGCCATCCAGTAATACGGTAGAGCCGGAATATGGGTTACAAGGGTATCGCCTATGAGAGTTGAGGTTGTAGACTATTGTGTTGCCCTAAAGGCTCTCCCTAGGACGGCTTATATAGATATCCGGCCTAGGGTTTACATGAGAGATCAATCCTGTTACGACTAAGAGTTGGTTACAGAGTACATCTTGAACTACAAGTAACATTATGGGCCTAAGTCGATAAGTCTTCTGGGCCTTCCCGTAGCCGGATTGGACTCTGTCTTCTCTCCCTGACTGGGCCGTCCGTGAAGCAAAGCTCTAACCCGAAGTGGGCCACCCTGGTCAGTGAGGAACTGTGAGGATACCCGGAAAGTATATCCCCAACAAAAAATGGTCCTTCCCAAGGCGGGTATAGTTTGTGTGATTGCTCCTGCTTGAGTCTAAGCACCAGATCCCCCTCTTTAAATGAGCAATGCTTTACACGGTGACTATGGTAGCCACGTAGCTTCTCATGGTAGATGGCAGATCTCTGGCATGCTAGCACGTGCTCTTCCTCGAGTAGGTCCACAGACATGCGTCTAGATTCTTCAGCGTCATCCTCTTGGTAAGCGGCGACTCTTGGCACATCGTGGAGGATGTCGAATGGTAGGACGGCTTCTGCTCCATAACCCATGAAGAAAGGAGTCAAGCCGGTGGATCTGTTGGGTGTTGTTTGTAAAATCCCCAAGACAGATGGCAATTCCTCCACCCAAGCCCCAGTTGCTATTCGTAGCAGTGCTTCTAAGGACAGGTTGATTCCGTGCAGAATTAGTCCATTGGCGCTTTTAACTTGCCCATTTTACTATGGATGTGCCACATATTCTAGGTCAAGGCGGATGCCTTTTCTATGACAGCACTCCTCAACTTCTCCAAGTGATAAATATATGCCGTTGTCGGTGATGATGCTGTGTGGGAGACCAAATCTCACCACTAGATCCTAGACAAATTTCAGGGTTGTTGCCCCATCAAGCTTTCTAATGGGTTTAGCTTCACTCCATTTTGTGAACTTATCCACTGCTACTAGCAAGTGTGTAAATTCACAGGGTGCTGTCTGTAAAGGTCCCACCATGTCCAGCCCCCAAACTGCAAACGAACAAGTTATTGGTATTGTTTGCAATTCTTCAGCTGGAACACTTAGTTGTCTTGCATAGAACTGACACCCAAGGCATGTTTGTACCAACTTGTCGGTGTCCGCCTTGGCAGTTAGCCAATAAAATCCTTGTCAGAAGGCCTTAGCCACCAACAATCGGGGAGCGGCATGATGCCCACAATCTCCAAGATGTATCTCTCTAAGGATTTCAATAGCTTGCTGCTGGGAGACGCATCGAAGGAAAACTCTTGTGGTACTTCTTTCGTATAGGTGGCCGTCAATGATGGCGTAGCCTTTTGCTCTACGTACTATTTTCTTGCTTTCGACTTCGCCGGCATGCAAAGTTCTGTCGTGTAGATAGTGCATGAACAGTTTTGTCCAAGCCAGAGAGGTCATTATTATTGTATTAACAAATGAGTCCACTATATCCGGGTTGTTGGGGTCTGCTCCCTTCACGGATGGGGTCTGTAAGTGTTCCATGAAAATTCCTAGCGGAATTGGTCGGCGAGCTGACCCAAGCTTTGACAATAGATCTGCCACCTCATTTTCCTCCCTTTAGACATACTTGACTTCGTAGCCGTCGAAGCACTTCGTTATTTAGTGTACTTCATCTCGGTATGCTGCCATCATAGGGTTCCGCGCGTACCAGGTGCCAGCTACTTGCTAGGCAACCAAGTCGGAATCTCCACATCAAACTATGCGCTTGATGCCAATATCCTTGGCTACTTGTAGACTGTGAATGAGGGCCTCGTATTCCGCCATGTTGTTGATAGCATTGAAGTGGGTCTGTAGGACGTATTGCGACTTCTCCCCTGTTGGTGATTGTAGTAATACACCAGCCCCCGAGCTGTTGAGTATCTTTGATCCATCAAAGTGCATGACCCAATATTTTGGCTCTAGCACATGAGTGTCTTCTGGCAGTTCTGTCCAATCTGCAATAAAATCCACCAATGCCTGTGATTTGATAGCATTGCATCTCTTGTAGGTGATTTCAAAGGTGGCACGTTCAATGCCCCACTTTGCCACCCTTTCTGTAGCGTCGCTGTTGTTGATGATGTCAGACAGTGGAGCTTTGATTACCACTATGATGGGGTGTTGTTGGAAGTAATGCCTTAGCTTCTGTGAAGCAAGGAAAACTCCGTAAGCTATCTTTTGGTAGTGTGGGTAACACTCCTTGGATTCTGTCGAGACCTCGCTTTCGTAGTAAACTGGTCACTGAAGTCCGTATTCATGTGTTTTGTCCTTGCGCTCCACCATGATGACGATGTTGATGACTCGGTTGGTTGCCACCATGTAGACTAACATATGCTCCCTTGACACCGGTGCTGTAAGTATTGGTAGGGAGGAGAGTATTCTCTTCAACTCCTAAAGCGCTGCATCAGCTTCGTCTGTCCATATGAGTTTTTCCGCCTTTTTGGGAAACTTGTAGGGCATAGTGTTCTTCCCAAGTCGGCTGATGAACCGGCTTACTGCTGCTACGCACCCTGTGAGCCTTTGTATGTCCTTCAGGCATGTAGGACGCTTGATGTCAAGGATGGCCTTGATTTTCTCTGGGTTCACCTTGATTCCGCGGTGCGAAACGATGAAACCCAATAGCTTGCCAAAAGGTACCCCAAATACGCACTTCTTGGGGTTCAGCATCATGTTGTATTTCCGGAGATTGTCAAAGGTTTCCTGCAAGTCGGTGATAAGATCATTTGATTTCCTTGAAATTACCGTGATATCGTCCACATAAGCGTGTACGTTGCAACCTATTTGGTCGTGTAGGCAACATTGGATTGTCCGCTGGTAGGTAGCACCAGTGTTTTTCAGCCCAAAGGGCATCGTGACATAGCAATAAGTGTCGTAGGGCGTGGTGAATGAAGTGGCCAACTGGTCCAACTTTCGCATTCGGATTTGGTGGTAACCTGAGTAGGCATTGAGAAAACACAGAAGTTCCAAACCAGCCGTTGAGTCAATGACTTGGCCAATTTAGGCAAAGCAAACAGATCCTTCAGACATGCTTTTTTCAAGCCGGTGTAATCAACACACATTCTTAATCAAAGTACAGGATTTGCGACCCATCACGTGTGAATAACTTCTCGGATAAAGCCAGCCTTAATTAACCTAGCTATTTCTTTGCGTGTAGCCCTTCGTATTTCATCACCAAAGCATCGTAGAGGTTATTTCACCGGTTTAGTATTAGGATCAATATTCAAGCTGTGCTCGGAAAGTTCCCTAGGTATACCTTTCATGTCAGTAGGTTGCCAGGCAAAGATGTCTTTGTTCTGACAGAGGAACTTGACGAGCGCGCTTTCCTATTTTGGATCTAGGTCCATGCCAATGGCGGTGGTCTTGGAGGAATATCCTTCAACAAATACCACCTACTTTGTCTTGATGGCGGCCTTGAAGGCGGCTTCGGAAGCAGTGATCTGTTTCTTCGAAGTCGGCATCTTCAAGGCATCGACTTGGTTCTAGATCTCCTTGAACTCCTCACCGTAGAGAACTGCTTCGATGATGGCGGCTTCACTAAGCTCGCACTCCCGTGCCTTGGTGAAGCTTCTGTCAATGGTGATGATGTCATTTGGTCCGGGTATCTTGAGCTTGTTGTAGAAAAAGCATGGTGTTGCGATCAAGGAGTGGAAGATGTCGCGTCTGAAGATGACGTGGTACACGCTCTTGAAAGGCACCACTTCAAAGGTCATGCGTTCTTGGCGGTAATTGTTAACATCACCAAAAGTGACCGGAAGGGTGATGCAGCCCAGGGAATTTGCTTGTCAGCTGGGGACAACCCCATGGAACACGATGTTGCTCTTCCTTAGCTGGGTCTCCGTCACGTTCATCTTGTGTAGTGTATCTAGGTACATGATGTTGATGCTGCTTCCGTTGTCCACGAGGCACTTGGTGAACTCTGTGCCGTCAATCAAAGGGTTGATGACCAAGGCATACTGGTTCTCTGTTGGGATAAGGTATGGGTGATCCTTACTATCCCAAGTAATTGGAATCTCCGACCACCTGACATACTGGGGAACCGGAGGGAGGGTATCCATCAGTATCCTTAGAGAGGTTTTCTGGGCCTGGACGGTGGGAGTGCCAAGGAAAGTATGGTAGACTGGAGCCTTCTTCTCGAAGGGGTTTCCCCTTTAACCTCTCCCTTGTTGGAGGATTTGGGTTCCACGTCTTCATCCATATTGCTTGATTCCTCGGATTCCTCCTCCTTCTTCTTCCCTTTGCCCGTTTCCGCGGGGTCAGTTCTTCCGACTTCGCTTGTAGTCGGACTCCCAGTATCCCTTGAGATCATTGACAAACTTGCATTGGCGGTTTGTGTGGGTGGCTATGCTGTTTGTACCAAGGTGGACGAAACACGGCATATCGCGGTACTCTTCGTACGTTTGTGGTAACGCGGGGCGCTGAGGGTGTAGAATCACTCCTCTGCTGGCCATTGCTAGCCCCCCGAGCATGTCCACGTTGTCCGCCTCCGCCTTTGCCAGTGAACATAGTGGCAACCATGTCGGCTATTTGCTTTTCTTTAGGCAGACTCTTCTGCTTATTATTGTTGTTCTTTCTGGCCTGGGTAGGGATGGCTATTGCCGACAATGATCCGCGTGCATCGTCATCAGCATCGGCGAACTCGCTAGCCATGGCGATCATTGTGTTGAGGTTGAGCTCATTGTTGTCTTGCTTGCGCTTCAACGTATGCCGGGGCAAAGCTCCCTTTTCCAGACCGTTAATAAAGGCGGCCATAGCGGTTTGTTCATGCACCCCTGCACAAGAATTTTTCATATCCAGCTAGCGAGGGAGGTAGGCAAGAGAGGTTTCATCCTTTTCTTGTACGCACCGTTGTAGGTCTCCGACAGTGCAGGGATGCTTGTACGTACCCTCAAAGTTCTTGGTGAACGCTTCATGCATGTCCAACCAATTGCATATTGATTTCTCCGGCAAGTCATCGATCCATTACCGGGCAGTGCCGGTCAGCATGAGTGGGAGGTACTTGACGGTGACATTGGGGTTTCCCCCTGTGATGTGAATCGCTTCGATGTAATCCTGCAACCACGTCGCCGGCCTGGCGGTGCTGTCATAGGGCTTGATGGTCTTGTCTATCCGGAGACCCTTCGGGTAAGTTGTGGCTAGAATACTTTTCCAAAACAACGTAGCCCAATGTACAGGAGCTCCCGGGCTTCTTGGATCTTGTCCAACTGTGAACGTGCATCGTACGACTCTGGTTGCTTCCCTTTTCCGTCATTGGGAGGGGAATTGCGGTGCGATCTATGAGATCCACCGTGTCCTCCGCCATGATGGATGCTAAGTGGCGACGGTGGCGGTGGAGGCGGTGGTTCAGCTTTCTTGCTATTACCCTCCTACGACTCCTTGCATCTTTCACGGTTGCTTGTTAGACTTGGTGCTTCCTTGTAGGATTTGCTCATGTGTCCTTCAACATCGCTGTGCTCTCCGGCATGCCATGGCTGCTCACCCTGGTCGCGTATAACGATACCAACCTGGGGATGCCTAGGCGGTGGCATGCTTGTACGGTGGCGCAGATGTGGTTCCTCGTGACACCGGGATGGTGGTGGAGGCGGCGACCGACGAGGGAGAGCCTTTTCTTCGTGATCGGAGGATATGGGTATGGCGTCAGCCCTATTGCGTGCCTCCCTCTGTCTTTGCTCCATAGAGCCTGTGTGAGATCCTTCGTCATGGGGAGATCTTGGCCTTCTACGGTTGTTCAGGGTTGACTGGCAAAGCTCCGGATTGGACTCAAGCCTCTGCGAGGTGGCCTTCTCCTATTGCTTGCATGCCTTGGCAACAAGTTCATACACTTGAGCAACTGCTTCTAGCGACCTGTCCTACTCTAGGAGTGTCTTAGTGATGGCAATGTTGAGGGCGGGAGTTGGCATTACTTGCCTCCCCTCTGAATCGATGAACGGGGTGGCTTTTGCCAGCTTGGATCCCTCATATCCCAATCTGTGCCGAACATCAGGATCTTCAATGACGTGAGTTGGTGCTTTCTTTACCTTGTGCTTTACCAGCAACTGCTTGTATTCAGCCTCCATAGCTCTTGCCAACTTGATAGATTGTTGCGCCTTTGCCATATCTTCGTCTAGCTTAGCACCCTATTCTGCGATGCACTTGGCCTCTGCTAGGATTGTCGCACGCTTCTCATCAAGCTCCGTGACGCTCTAGATATGGACGACGGTAATGGGCTAAACAAGGAGTGCACCATAGATTGCCTTGTCGGTGGGAGGAACCAATGGGTTACCAGCTGCAGACGTTGATGGTGGCATTGGCGGCTGGTTTGATTGCCTGGCAGTACTGGGGGCCGTGGTGAGTTCATGCACCGGTTGTGGGCGGATAACCGGAGGGGCATGGCCTTGGCCAGAGCTAGAGGCTCGGCGGACTTCTTGGATGCTACTGCTCTGGTAACCGCTGGCGTGGGTGGAGCTCTCTCACGCTCTGGTTCCTGCCCTTCTTCTTCCATCATGCTCCCAATGGTGACTAGCACCTTGTGGGATGTGTTGGTCTTTTCGGCGTGCTCCTCCTTCTTGATCTCCTGCTCGATATCCCTCATAACAGGATCATATTCCTACGAGTTGGCATCCGAGCTGCCGCCAGCAATATTGTTGTTGGCGTATAGCGCGTCAAGGATGGAGTCGGACTTGGCTTCGGTGTTGTTGACGGTGGATGTGGAGGGTGATGGAGGCGGTCCATTGTTGTTGTTGTTGTTGTTGTTTCCTCCTCCGGCTATGATGGCGATCATGGCCTCAGCCTCCTCATTGGCATCCGTGTATTCGTTGACAATTGTGACCATCTCACCAAGGGTGTGAGGACCCGCGGCCTGCCGCCTTTGGAGGGTACGCCGGAGGAGTGTTCCGGGTGTGAGCCCTTCCACAAAGTGGTATACGAGTTCGTCAGCGCGATCTCCCACTAGGGTTTCCCTCAACCTCATCCATTTGGCAAGGTATTTGTGGGGAAGCTCTCCATCCCTTTGAACGGATCTAGCCAGATTGAATATGGTGACGACGCTGACAAAGTGTGACCTGCGCATCTCGAACGCTCAGGGAAGCCAAGCGGATTTGCGGGGTCCTTCCACCTTTATATCCTACACATGGGGGTTTCGGTGGGCCTTGAATTTTCCTGATCTGAGCCGCCATACTCCAGGGAGAGGTACGTCCCAGATCCTTCCACGAACGTGTCCTGCCCGTAGGCAGTCCGTGCGGAACCTGACGAGTTTCCGACTTCCTGGGAGGTAGGACCTGAGTCGGTTTCACCGATGAAGATGTGGATGTCTCCGAAGGGGATGGCTGAGCAACATGTAGGGTTCATCTTCACCGGCACCCAGAACTCATCTAGAGCGACGACCAGGACGTTGCCGGAGAAGAGAACGCATCCGATGGCTACAGTGTTGCTGATTCCCGCGAAGAGATCGGACCTCGCTCGGTGTAGAGCTCGAAGCGCCTCTTGCCCCACGATGGGCGCCAACAAGTATGCCATGAAGGAGTCCTCATAGTTCATGTTTACAGACTTGGGGTAAGGTGGAGAGTTGGCGGGTACGAGGTAACACAGCTTACCCAGGTTCAAGTCCCACAACAGAGGCAGAACTCTACTCCTACTATAAATAACTATAATGGCAATACGCCGAGTTGCAAAGATAGGTTCGTTGTGCGAGGTGTTGCACGTTGTACGTAGCAATCTAGGTTGTGCCCTCAAGGCTCCCACAGGTCCGGTTTATAAAGGCACCAGAACCTAGGGTTACATGGGAAATACTTTGCTAGACAAGGTAAAGAGTCCTACACTAATACGAACTTGTCTTTCGTGTCTTGCACTCCAAGGCTCTGAGTATGTCGGTAACTCTTGCGTAGCCTTCCTTTATCCAGCATGGGCCTCCCTTCTAGATGCGTCTAACTGGGCCACCCAGCAGGCCATAGCCCTTGCTACCAACTATGGGCTACACGGGTTAGCCGAAATAAGGACGTGCCATATTGATACCCATTTAGCATATCCCCAACAGTTAGGGTTATGCTAGGGTAGGTGGCTTGTAGGTGATCTGGCTGGTTGGGCTATTCGGCCGGCCAGCTGGCTGCCTCCCTGAAAAATAGTTTTATTTATTTTTATAAAAAGATTTTTGTAAATAGTTTTAGACAAACAAAAGATCTGGAAAGGACCGGGGTATTTATTTGAAATTAAAGGAGGGGCTAATTAGAAAACAAAATAGGCTTTTCGCAAAATACTTTTATGACCACACATGCATGATGATGTCATGATGATGCACAAAGTAAAACAACATGCAATTTTCTAGTAGTGGTTTTGCCAGGGTACTATAGGGATGGACAAATCCCACTCTTGATCCATGAGCCTCAACTAACACTTTCTAAGTACCCAACGACATCTTTATAATCACCATGTTACGGTGTTATGTTTTATGGCATCAAAGTACTCTTCTAGTGTTAGTGATTGACATGATCTCATGGTATAATGATTAGTGTTACTTCGTGTGAGATTGATATAGCAATATAAACTTTGATGACATGATCGTATTTTTATACCTACTATGGGTGTATGTTCGTAACATCATTCTCCAATGACATGACCTTGTCATTAACAACATCCAATGTTCATGATCAAGAAACCTTGATCATCTGTTAATTAACAAGCTAGTGTAATGTGAGGTATTACTAGGAACCTTTTCTTTGTTTATTAAACACACATGTATTAACATTTCGGGTTAACACAATTATAGCATGATAAATAAACATTTATCATCAACATGGAATAATATAATAACCACTTTAGTATTGCCTCTTAGGCATATTCCCTTTAGCACCATCGACGAAGTCGGGATATGTTGAAGGATGGACAGTTAGAGGAATGTCTAGACTGTAGAATTAGGTCTCCTGCTAGTTCTTGATGGACTCATGACCGACGATGCTGATAAACCACTGGTTCAGACGAATCTTAAAGCTATTGGAGCCACAGTTGGCAAGCTCATCCTTTCTAGCACCCGACTCTCTCTTAGTGGTAAAGAAGTAGACAAAGATATCTAACCTAGGCCTCTTTCCGATATATTCCTCAAAAAATTCTATGTAGATGCTAAGGACAAGGATGCTATTTGGAGAGAGTGGTGGGGAAGAACTCGGAAATGATCTAGTACCTCGAGGAAGAAGTCAGATACTTGGAGCAATACGTCGCACACCAGTTGGGCTTTGAGGTACACCTTTTCCCTGGCATGGGGATAAGGGATGACCTCGCTGGCCACTGCCAGCCGCCAGTTGAGCCCCTCCATTGATGGGAGGTACCCCTCGTTGACGAGATGTTTGAGCTTCGGGAGTGTGTTTAGACCCCCTCCATTCGCTATGGTGAGAATCTGCGTCCTCCTCCTCTGGATGGTCTTGCGCCACCACTTTGTGGGAATCGCTGGTGTATTTTCCCACCACGGTGGTGAACGGGATAACCAACCCCTATTCAGGCACGACCACCTCCTGAGATGGCTCAGTTTGAGTGTTGGCCTATGCCGGAGAGGAGGGATGGCTAGAGCTTGACATTGGAGAAGATGGAGGTGAGAGTTGGGATTGGTATCTAGGGTTTCTTGCTCGAGAGTTCGAATCAGTGACCATCACGAGGAAAAAGATGAAGTCTGGGGAGAGGAAGGTGAATGTGGTTTATTACCAGCGCAGTAACCTATATAACCTTAGCATCAAGATTCGTGCAAGTGGTAATCCATTGGATTAGATGTGGGCTACATGTGTCAGAACATGTGTGATAATTTCACCACAGCCCCATAACTTCTGCCAATGTTTCGGATTTCTCGCACGGGAAAATCACAATGATTATTCACTATTCCTTGTGATCTTCGAGGAAGCGTAGGCTATACCCTACGTCATCTTCCTCACTGCTATGAATATGTCATGTATGAAGAATATTTGTTGTAATAGGAAGACTGCAAACTACTGAAGAAATGATCAAGACTCTATGATTCTCTGACCTTCAAGTTGAAGATAGAGAAGAAAATTTGTAGTGTTCTTTGGGAGGACTTCAAGATATTGCATATCAAGTTTGCCGACATCACCTAGACGGAGCATTCAAAAACATGAAGCAACGATACTGCGCAAGATCTCAAAGTTCTATAGGGGCTACTGTTGGGGATATGAATAATGGGTACCACCATAGCATAGCTCTATTACGGATAACCGGGGTGGCCCACAGTTGGTAGAAAGGCCTATTCCCTGCTGGGTGGCCCTATTACAAGGATCCAGAAGGAGGGCCATGTCGGATATTGGGAGGCTACAATGCCGACATAGATGAAGCTGGAGCCTTGGAGTACAAGTCATGAAGAATAGTTAGTATTAGTGTAGGACTCTATAACATGTACGATATGTACTTTATTGTGTAGCCTTAGGATCTGGCACCTTTATAAGCCAAACCTCTAGGATCCTTTAGGGCAAGAAAACACACAATCCCTCGTATAGCGAACCTTACGATCTCTATAACTCGGCATATTGCCATTGTAGTGATTTATAGTAGGAGTAGGATTTTGCCACCGTTGTGGGATCTGAACCTAGGTAGGCTGTGTAACCTCATACCCACCAACTCACAACCTTACCTCACGTCTCTAAACACGCTTTGTGAGGAATCCTCCATGGCGTACTCGTCGATAATACCACGACACACACCCATCGAAATAACCGTCCATGATGTTGTACATGTCGCGGTATGCGATCATGTTATCGCTGACGATGTCGCAATTGTTCATTACTTGTTGTGCAAAGAGGTTAGAATCTCCAAAGATTTTTAGGCGAGTTGCACCGTAAGCCTTTTCCATATGCATACCGTGCAATAGGGACTCATACTTGGCTTCATTATTTGATGCGTTTGGGAAACTCATCTAAGTATGTAGCACATTTTATCTCCTTAGGTGATATTAGTATGATACCAGCACCTTCTCCTTAAGTTCTTTTGGATCCGTCGAAACACATGATCCATGTGCTTGACGGATCTAGGGGTCCCACGCTTTGGAGTTCCTTCCACTCCGTGATGAAGTCAGGCAAGGCCAGAGATTTTATGGTTTTTCGCTTCTCATACGTGATGTCTCATGGGGATAGCTCTACGCCCTAGAGAGAGGCACATCATGTAGTTTCAAGGTTGTTTAGAATATTGGAGAGAGGAGTTTTGTTGACCACCACTATTAGATGCTCGGAGAAATAGGGGCGCATTTTTTGCGCCGTCGTGAAGACACAATATGCAAGCTTCTGGTAGTGCGGGTACCTTTGTTTGGAATGAGATAGTACATCACTGAGGTAGTAGACCAACCGTTGGACGCTGTGGGTTTTTCCTTCTTCGGGCCGTTCGACGACCAGTGTCGTGCTGACCACCTGATTGGTGGCAGTGATGTACAACAACAATGGTTCCTTTTCCTTCGGTGACACCAAGACAAGCGATGTCGAGAGTTTTTTCTTGAGGTTTTCAAAGGCTTGTTGGGCTTCATCGGTCCACTCGAAGGTATCTGATTTTTTTAGTAGTGCATAGAATGGCAACACTTTTTCACCCAGCCAAGCGATGAATCGACTCAATGTCGCCACATGCCTAGCCAGCTGCTGGACACCTCGTAGGTTTGTTGGCTTCTTCCTTATTAGGATCGCCCATATTTTTCAGGATTTTCTTTGAATCCCCTGGCTGACACGAGGTATCCGAGGAGCTCCCCCGCAGGACTCCAAAGGAGCACTTCGTTGGATTGAGCTTGATGCAGTACTTGTTGATATTATCGAATGTTTCGCTTAGATCATTGATAAAGGTAGACTCTTGCCTTGTTGTGATTATGACATTGCCGATGTGGACCTAGACGTTTTTGCCGATTTGGTTTCTGAGGAAATTTTGCATCATCCGTTGGTAAGTGGCACCCGCATTCTTCAGCCCAAATGGCATTGTTGTGTAGAAGAATACACCATAAGGTGTGATAAATGATGTCTTGTCCTGGTCATCTACTTTCATCCGGATTTAGTGGTACCCGAAGTATGCATCCAAAGACGAAGACGTTTGCATCCAACGGTTGTATCGTTGATTGATCGATTCACAGAGTGGGAAGTGATCCTTTGAACAATGCTTATTCTGTGTGGTGTAGTCGATGCACATGCGTAGCTCAACCGTATTTTTCTTCGAGACACACACTGGGTTAGCAACCCATGTTTCTTTTTTGATTTCCTTGATGAATTTCGCATCAAGTACACGATGGAGTTCTTTTCCAATGGCCTTGCGTATTGGCTCCACAAAGTGGAAAAGTGATTGTTTTACTAGTCTTGCATCGGGATAGATGTTGAGTCCATGCTCGGCAAGTTCCCTAGGGTGCCATGTCAGCTGGGGCCCATGCAAAAATTTCCTAGCGCTCACGGAGGAACTCTATGAGCGTGCTTTCCTATGTGGGACTAAGGTTAGAGGCCACATAGGCTATTTTCTTTGGGTCCGTCGGGTGGACCTAGACTTCCTTTGTGTGCTTTGTTGAGTCGAAGGATTGGTAGGGTATGGATCTTGCTGCTTCTGGCATGACATCATGCTCGTGAGCAATCTTGAGCTGGACAAACTTCGTCTCCATGACGAAGGAACTGGAGATCTTGTTGAACTCGCGATCGCAGTTGTCTGAGCGAGTGAAGCTTCCCCTGGTGGTTTTGATTCCATTGGGTCTGACATATTCATCATGAGGTACATGTAGTGCAGCACCACCATGAACCGTGCAAATGCGGGACACTCTAGTATTGTGTGGTACTGTGATGGCTAGTCCATAACCTCGAACTCAATTTTTTCACGCCTAAAATTTTCTTAGGTCCCAAAGACAACATTGAGGTAGATCTTTCCTAAAGGGACTTCGGCTTTGCATGGAATTATGCCATGGAAGGAGGTATGCGTTGGAGCTAAATTGGTCGGAGAACAGTTCATTGCGCGTGGTGTCTTGGCGTAGATAAGGTTGATGTTGGTTCCGGCATCCATGAAGACTTTGTTCATGTTGAAACCACCGATTTGGGCCTCAACTATTAGTGTTGAATGACCCGGTCAGGGGATGCAAAGGGGGTGACCAACTCTGCTAAAGGTAATCTCTTGCTGAGACCAGTGGAGGTACTCGGGAGTTGGTGGCGGCGTCCTTACCGCTAGGTTAATTTGTCGGGTGAATTTTTGGTGTTCTATTGGATTGGCGCCCCTTATGGATCATGTGCATTGCTCCCCTAGACCCCGGGTACTCATCGTTCTGGTCTCTGTTTGCTTTGGGTTGCTGCTGGACCACCGTGGCTGCCCCTGGTGGTGGTGGTGCATTGAGTGCCAGTGCACCGGGTGCTGTGTTGTATCCTTGGTTTGTTGCCTTAGCCAAGTTGGTACTATACACCTGGTGAAGCCCCAAAAAGGTGTGACAGACCCTCATGAGGTGATTTTATCTCCTTCGTCCTTCCGAGTTGACATAGTAATTCATGTGACATGGTCCATCCAAGATCTATACAACTAGCATCAGGGCATCTCTAGGTGGTCTCTGTCGGTATTTTTGTGTTGTCCCACTTGGTCCAGCTTCGTCTCGGTTGCCTCGATATCCTCCACAACGCTTATCGCTCCTACGGTTGTCCCCATTGACATAACCAGCTGCAACGTGGCTTGGTCCGCCATAACCATCATAGTTACGTGTCTCCTATTGCTGGTTTTTCACCTATCTTCGTCTTCATCGGGTGAGTGCCCCTCTTTATTGTATACTGCATCCTCGACATCGGCCCATCGTTTTGCCATGTGACATGGGCATACCTTACAGGTACTTGAGATCAGCATATATGGTCCAACCTTGAAGAAGCCCACAATGTTGCTAAGGCCCAGTCAAGATTCGGGTGACCTAGGAGACTCCGACTTCTTGTAGCACACGGCAAACTCAAGATAGAAGTTTAAAGGGAAAACCCTAATATGTAATCGACTCGACCTGCTATCCCGAGACCTAGCCTATCGATATAAAGGCTAGGAGGGGGTGGCGAGGAGGACAATCCACAATCCTAGTTTCCACACCATCACCAGATTGCATCTACGCACCCCTGTAACTTTTGACTCCTCGATAATTCCAAGAGCAGACAAGCAGGAGTAGGTTCTTCTATGAGGCCTGAACCTAGGTAAACCTTGCATCCCCTATGTGTTTGTTTGCTAGCCGATCGATGCCTCCAGTGCTTCCCACTTCCTCGAACCTAGGTCCATCTGCGATGGGCATTGATGAGTTAACCCCTTGTCAATTGGCACCATATGTGGGAAATGGGAGTGCTGATGTTGCGGCTTCCTCAGCCCCATCAACTGCGATCTATGACTCCACATCAGCAGAGACTCGCCTCCTATTCAGCACCTTTGACTTCACCATCCACACGCCGGCCACTCGCCCGGATTTCTAGTCCATGGGCGATGGGATCGGACTGGCGATCGGGAGCTTACACTTCCAAGTTGGTCAGCTGGGCACACTTCGCCTCCCTGACCAGCCAACAGTTCCCGTGATTGCTCCTGCATCGTGGTTTCTACCAATGATCGGTACCCTGAGCGAGCTCAACGCCCTGACACCAGTTAGGAATATGGATAGCGGCAATAGTCAAGAGTCCGATATGGGCGATCTGGTGACAGAGGACGGAGCCTACAGCTCCAGATCTGAAAGTTGCGGGAGCAACAGCTTCCCTAGCACTTACATGTGCGTCGTCATCAACATGGGAAACAATGGTGGCACTCGGGATAATATCGGCACTGGCGGCGGTATCCCGATCACGAACGGTGGCCCCTCCAATGGCGCCCTCACTAACAACGGGCTAGAAGGACCCACCCCAGAAGAGCAGGTGAACCTCTCGGCGAATGAGCAAACCCAGGAGCGCGTGCTGATAAAGCTCAACAACGCTGAGTGGGCTCACTGTAGGGAGGCCTTACGAAGCAATCCCCTACCACCCAACTCATTGCAAGACATGCTGATGGGTTATCGCTAGCTGCACAAGGAAGAATTCAAGCGCCATCAACCAGTACGCTAGCTTGACGAGCGTAGGAGGGCGGTAGATGAGTCGAGCCTCCGTCGGGCTTAGCTCTCTTCCATCGGAGGATCCTCCTCCAAAGGAAATGATCATACAGCGCTAGGCGACGCTCTCGACTGACTCATCTCATTGATAAGGAGCAAGAAGAGGTCACGCGGGTTCTCGACTTCTCATCTATGACGTTGGATACATGGGGAAATATGCTCCCCAAAACACCGCAAGCAGCGGTAATAGTGGCCACCATGTATGCTCAACAACTAGCCACCAGCTGGGGACCCGCGGTCCTGCATGCACCGATCTACGATCGCTGGCCTAGGACTAGTCGAAGCTGCCCTCATCAAGGATCCAACGTCTGAGCCGAAGAAAAGCAAGGCTCTGGCGAAGCGCTACTCTTCCTCCTCCTCCAGCGACGACAACCATGACCTGTCATGGCAACGCCGCTCACGGCGACACGACTACAACTACAACACACATGATGACATCACGCAGCGCAAGGTCAACAAGATGCATGCAAGACACACCCATTCGACTGTCTTAGAAGATGACGGGATAGAGCTTTGCAGCGCCAACTTCTTCGACAAAGCCATTCGACAAAAGAGAATGCCAAAGGAGTTCAAACTCCCATCGGAGAACCCAAAATTCGATGGCCTCCAAGACCCGAAGATCTGGCTGAAGGATCATATCTCCTCCGTCAGGCTGCATAGTGCAACCACGAGCACGGCCATGCAATGCCTTCAGCTACAGCTACAAGGTGCCGCCCGTGCATGGCTAAACAATCCCCAGATGGATCGATCCACAGCTGGGAGGAGCTGGTCAACAACTTCATCTGAAACTTCAAGGGCACCTACAAAATGCCCGCATCAATCAAAGAATTAAGAGGTTGCTACCAAAAAACTAGCGAGTCATTGCGCTCGTATATTCAAATGTGGTCCATCATCAAAAACTCCGCAGAAGATATCTTTGGGGACCGCGCAATTGAGGCATTCAATGGCGGCGTATGCCGCAGAGAGCTCAGGGAGGAGCTGGGCCACTCGAAGCCCAAAACAATCGACCACCTGATGGAAATTGCAAATAGGTGGGATGCTAGAGAGGACTCGATGAAAAACCGAATCCACTCGGATGACGATGATGACCTCGGTCACATACGTGATCGCCGATGAAAATTTAGGATGCACGGTTACGAGGACCGTGACGAAGTCGACATGGTCGCGGCTGGCTACAACGACAAACGCGACGAAAGAAACCGCAACAGCGGATACCATAGTGGTGGATACCGCAACAACGCGAAAACCACGCAAGTGTGGCAAGACCTCACTCACGATGAGCCACCTGGAACATCTATCCAGGACAAACTGTCCAGGCCGTGCAATGCACATTTCTACATCGACAAGCACGATGACAAGAAAACATATAGTCACCTCCTAATGGACTACCGTGAGTTCCTCACGCTCCACAAAGGTCTAGCCCAGATGAATCGTGACGCGATAAACCAAGGCTATGGAGCTGCCCCTGGTGCCGTAGCTCACGGATCACGACCAGCACCACCCGGGCCACCCCCACCTGCGGCCGCGGCAATCCAGAACAACGGAGGCGAACAGTACCCATGAGCACTGTGAAATATGGGAATGATCCAAAGGACACCCATCAAATCGGATGCAAAAATCAATCACTCACCAAGTTAATCTGGCGATGAACTTGCCACCCTCCACCACTGAGTACCTCAGTGGGAGCGAGTCCTGCATTACCTTCGACAAGCGTGACCATCCGCGTCAAGTACCCCGCACAGGTCACTGTCCCCTGGTGCTCGAGGCACAAATTGAAGGCTTCGAGATGAGTCACATCTTCATGGACGGCGGTAGCGGCATCAACCTCATGTTCGCAAGCACCTTGCGTGCCATGCAAATTCCCTTGTCCTGCCTATAAACCTTAGACACAACATTCCACCACATCATCCTAGGGAAGGGCGTCTATCCCCTAGGCAAGATCAACTTGGATGTTATCTTCGGAATGCCAGCAAACTTCCGGCGTGAGCGCATCGAATTTCAAGTGGTCGACTGGCCCTTGCAATACCACTATATCCTTCGACATGTCGCGTTCGTGAGATGGACATCTGTAGGAGAGCCAGCGGTGAGACGTGCGATGAAGGATACGAGCATGAGGGGATTATGGTTTTAGAGTGTGTATAACCCTCTCGATTGCGATCTGGTTGCGAGATGTGTGGTGTGGAGATTTCACAAAACTACCCCTCCACACTTCTATGGTGCAAGACTGAGAATTCTAGGGAATTTTGGTCAACTCATGTCCAAAGTGTGTTGGGGCGGGGGAGGCGGGACACTGGCGCTCTGAGTTTGGAGCGTTGGATGGAGGCCATCTAAACGGTTGGGATATACTTTGGTGGGCTGATACATGGGTAGCATGGTTATCTCTTCTGATTTGAGGACTCTATTAGCCTTGTTTTCTAGCACCCTCGAAAAACAATGCGAGCCCCAGCTGCCTATCAACCTATAGCATGGACAAGCTTAGGCCACCATCTTCCCGTGTTCTTCCTTGTCGACGTCCAAGTCCTCGCCTCCACCTCGCTTCTAGTCACGCCGCCTGCCGCCATGGCTTTGTCCCGTCGTTTCTACCATTGTTTGAAATAGACATAAGAAATTCAAAAACGGGCCAAACAAGGTAAATCCTTCGTATGGCATCTAATTATGTGACATAGTTGCAAGGAAAAATACTAAACTTGGTATATTGCAAATATCTCGAAAATTCCTTCACAGAAATGACCTATCATGGTCGAGTTTTCATGGCTTTTAGGCCAAATGACCAATGTTATGGCTAGAATCGCCGCATAGTTTGTGATAATGTGCCCATATTGTGCATGCATGTGCATCTTCGGATGGCGAACAATCACTACAAGAAATGTGTCAACCTATGACCTTTTGATAGTGACTATGGAAAAAATCTTCATAGAGTGATGACGATTTCGCACCAAATCATCGTAAGCCATTTGGGAGGGCCAAAACCTTATTAAACTATGACGGTATCATTAAAAACGTCGTAATTTCTATGGATAGATTCATTATAATCATTAGGCAGATCGAGATACAAGATAAGGACAATATCGACCGTTGGATATGAACAGGATGAACGGATGAGACGTTCATTTGTGGAAATCTGTTCTCGATCAATGACCTAGCACCCATCGCGTGCATACCTGGCACCCTTCAGTAACCCTAACCCTTATCTTTCCCCCTCCGCCGCACTGCACCAATCTCCGCTCGCCCCCTTCTCCACCCCGACCTTCTTCCTTGTTCCCGAGCCACCCAGACTCTCTCGATGAGATTCCCTAGATCTCAACGCGGTCCAGCGTAATCGAGGTTGCCGGTGATCTCTTCCTGACTCTCTTACCCCTAGCGTCAAATCCTTATTTCCGAGCCACCCTGACTCTCTTGATTCCGCATCGACACGACCCACCCCTAACCAGATCCCCAAACCTTCTCCGACTACCGTCTCTCCCTCGTGACCCAATATGCCGAGATGGATGTCGTCGGTGCTGGAGGCAGCGCGTGTTTTGGAATGTACCAGTTCAAGGGGCCGCCTCCCCCTACCCACGGCATCGTCGACATCATCGTATGGGTTGCGGGCTCCCTCTCGTCTCGTCCACCACGGGATCTCGCGTCGTGGCGCTCGTCGTGCGATCACTCCTAGCGGCTGAACTCTGATTGCGCGTTCGTGTTGGTTGCCATGCTGCGGAAGCTATAGGCCAATGATCTCATCATCGTTCGCCTCTTCAAGGACACAATATATTCCCCGGAGTTCCACTGGATCGAGGACGAGACCGATGGGAGGTGGAGCACCGCAAGGATCCGCATCTCTGACCGTAGCTACAGGGTGGGGCTATGGAGGGACAATTGTAACACCCTCGAATCGGCCCTATGCAAGTTTTAGCGATTCCTGGCAAACCCGCATAAAACAATTCAAAGATGCCCACCAGGCACTTGAGTGAAGGTGGAGAAATACCATTACACAATAGTCCATGATGGAACCCACAGAAAGATATATATACAACAACGACTCAATGAGTCAAGAATACAAATATATACAGTACAAAGATCCAAATCACCTTGAAAATGATACAACATCCGAGTAAGGACAAGACTAAAATGGGGCTAAGAGCCCTGAAGAATAACCAATGGCGTCCATAACCTTGCCCAGGCCAAGCCGGAAGGGTAACCCTGCTAAAGACGTCGAACTTATACTTGTTACAAAAAAGGGGTGCTGACAAAGGTCAAAGCAAAAAGGGAGTGGTCAGTACTGAGGCCAGTACATGACGAGTCTAGAATTCGGCGGCTCTCGCCTACATAGGTATGGTGGACTGAAGCGGCAGCGAAGCATGCACTAAACAACCTATAGAGACTCGATACAACTGTCGGCTATTAGAGAGGGATAAGAAAGACCTATTCGGAAACAACCTGATACTAACACCAATCATACCCATCCTGGTGTTTCTCCCTCGAGACCAAACGAGGAAGTCATGCCAAGAAAACTCACAAAGTTGGTAGTTTTATTCATTCTTTCCATGGGGTGGTCCAACATACTAGTCATATCTGATACAAGTTATATTATAACAACAAATCTTTAGTTATAGTTGTCTATGATCGATAAACTATGCTCCAAGTCGTCCATAACCGCGAAGATGTCTTTTTGAAAAGATTTAACCCTACAGGGGTGCACCAAAGTATCCACACGCACTTCGACCCTTGTTGTCAGATCCGAATATGAGCAAGATCCTGAACATACACCCAACGGTGTGCGATGGGGCCTCGGACACGATGTTTCCCAGACCCAAAGCAAGTACATGGTGGCCACCCCACTAAGCTACCAGCCACGAAGTCGGCCGGTCTCCGAGACAGACCCAATATTTACCACAATCGATGTAAACGACTAGGAACCCGAAAGTGTGACTGGGCTTGTCGATATCGTGAAAACATTCCACATTCCTAAACAGTAAAGGTGCTCCACGCACAATCGTAATTAAAGATGTAAAACATGGCATAAGTACAGGATAGTAATAAAAGCCCCAAACTACTTTGTGGCCCCCAACACAGTACTTTGAAATCAGTTAGTAAGCCGATGGGGTGCCCACACACCCACCTGTGGTTAGTGCACTCGATCTTGAAACTGGTGTCAAGAAATCGGATCCTAGGTCGACACAAGTGGGCGGTTAAAAACCAAATATTGACTATTACCCACCGATGCCTCTACATTATATGTATTTTCAGCAGTTTTAATTGACAAGTTATATTGAAAGCCATGATCATCTCCACCATTAAGTATCTCCACCATTAAGCATGTGCCGACCTTCCATCAACGGTGGAACGACAACGGCACAAAGCAACACCTGAGCAAGCAACTACGACTCACAAGGCCAATTATCTATCAATCAATAGGCAATAGGATGTGTCCAAGGCAATATAGAGGCTGCAGAGAATATAAATGGTGCACAGAAACTAAAGCATCGCAACAAGGATAGCAATAGATCAATAGGAGGAAGTAAAGACTATAAACGCAAAATAGGTAGAAAGGGGAGAATGCTCGCCTGAAAGACATTGATGAAGGTACATTATCCAAAGAACTTGTCGATACTCGCATCCACTCAATGGCCTAATCCGTGAAGAAGCAAACACTAAAAGAAATACCAGATACACAATTTAATACTACAATAGAAGATCAGGCATGATGCATGTATGATGTATGACATGGCAAAGATGCGATGCGACTAGGCAATATTAAGCACAACATAGGTGGTTTATGTTGTTTAGATACCCCGCAATTAAATGTTGTATTAACAAGGCAAATCATGGCATCAGTTCGCTACACAAATTTAAATGGAGCCAATATAAGACTAGAAAAGCCGAATATAGTCTCCATATTTAATTATTAGGTGAATCGGCATAATTCCCCCAAACCAATGAATATGTATGCAATCATGAGTGATTTAATATGCAACAAGTTTGTATTTTATTTATAAAAATAAGGGCTCATAAAGGGTCACACATTGGGGTCTGGAATCGGGGTCTCAGGGTCTCGGCCATCTGATCCGGGAAGAAGGACTTGGGGTTCGGGGCGAAGATCTTCATGAGGCTCCACTGTTCTTCCGGTGGCTCCTCATCAACTTCACAGGGTCACCGTCCATGCAGCACAACAAAAAGGCACACGATAACTTGGATTCAAACAACAACACGGCAGGGGCAACAGAGCTGTAGGTTTATACATGGTAAACGGGATTGCAAGAATACATGGTCGAGCCTGTATTGCACGAAGGTCCAGCGTGATGTCACCCTTGGTCGTGCCTACAGCCGGCGCAGCATCACTGAAGCGAGGCCGCATGATGGCGAGGTCGACGGCTAGAAGAGGCAAGAAGACAGCGCGAGGCGAGGTCACCCGGTGACCTGGGGAAAACAGGGTCAGCGTTGACGACAGAGGGCCATGCCTGGCCGTCGGGAACCCTTCAGAGGACACAGGAAGTAGTTGCATCTCGCGGATGTCAGGCTCGAGGCGGACGACGGTAACTGGAGATGAGGCGCGGGGACACATGCCAGATGGTGGCGGGCGAGGCGCTAGCGCGACGTGAGGGTGCCACGGTGCCTTGGCCGGCTGAGGTCCACGGGGGCCACGGCTGGCCGAGCTTGTGCGGTGAGGCGGCGACGACGACGAGGTCGAGCTCGAGAACAGGGAGACGGAGGAGAGGGAAGAGAGGCCAGTGGCAGCTTGAGGCGCTGGCGAACGTGCAAAGGGGGCGCTGGCCATGGCTCAATGGTGACCGTGGAGGGAAGAACAGTGGGGCCGGCGCATCGAGGGAAGAGGAGGACAGTGCGGCCGTGGGCTCCTTGAGGCGGCATGGATTAAAGAGGGGATGAGGGCATAGGAGGAAGCTTGGCGAGGCCGGCGAGATGCGGCCGGTGGAGGACGAGCAGAGAGCCGGGGAGGCGCTCGGGAGAGGAGAGGCGGCTCGGTGGCGTGCTTCTCGGATGTTGGCGGCGGGCGCGATAGAGAGGGAGGTGGGGGTGGTTTCTCTCGGGATTGGGGTGGGGATCGTGACGGAGTCCACACGCGGTGGGTGGTGGGGCCAGGCGGGCACAGTGTGGACGTGGTCGTACGCGTCGTGTAGCGGGTAGGGGCCAGGATCGTGTCGAGCAGCGGATGCAAGCGGGCTGTTGTGGTCGTTGCGTGCATCGCGTGCGGGTCGGGTGTAGCATGCGCGCGTCGGGTGTGTGTGTGCGCTACTGTGTCATGCCGCGCCTGTAGTGCGACGAGGTGAATGGCGACGGGCTGGGGTTTGGTGGGGCTAGGGTTAGGGTTTGATCTAGGGTAGATCTAGGTTTAGGTTTTTATCTCGAGTAGTAGGCTGTTGCTGGCTGACCCTTTGGGTCTGGCCGGTGGTAGCCTCCCCATGGAAAATAGTTTTATTTATTTTTTTTGCTTTTAAAAGACTTTTGTAATTACTTGTTAGACAAATAAAAGATCCGAACAAGGTCAGGGTTTGATTTGAAATTAAAAGAGGCGGATATCCAGAAAACAAAATAGGTTTTTGCAAAATAGTTTTAGATAAACATATGCATGGTGATGATGATGCACAAACGCAATGTCGTATTTTGACATGAGCATGTTATCATGATGATGCAAAAAGGTAAAACACAACGATTTTCTAGTAGTGGTTTTATCTGGGGTTCTACAATTTGACACCACTAACAAGGGATCTCGCTCTCGAGATCCGCCTCATGGTACGGGGAAGAAGGCCAGCGATCTGAATCTTCTCGCTTCGTGTAGATCCTCGCAACACCACTAACAAAGATCCTTGCTCCATCTCGAATTCAGCGACACCACCAACAAGGGGTCGTTGATCACGTTCGTCGAGAGAGCACTCCGGAGAAACAAAGACGAAGGTAGAGGTCTCAAAAGGTAAGGCCACCTCTAACTTTCGGGAAATGACTAAAATGGTATTGATCCACCATTCAAAGTACAAAAGCGAATGATAAGAGTAGTGGTATGGTAGCTACTCCATCCTGCACTCAAATCATTACTTTGTACACGAATAGGAGAATTACACAACCACTATCGGAATTCAAACTGAAGATCTTTACAAGAAATGTTCAAAAACAAAGGATTGATGCAGGATCTTCTGATGTAGATGATGTCATCGTGTTGGGGGCCACTGGAAGATAGAAAAGAAATCATATGAAAAGACATAATGATTAGGTTCCGCGATGGTTCCATTGGCATGAACAACACATGCCCAAGGTACACTCCAACTTCACCAATGTTCATCCTTCTCATAATGTTTTTCAACGATACAGATATCCGTCAAGGTGCACATACAGATAAAGTGTTTAAGGACAAAAAGATTGGAGGAAGGGTACAACAAACGAGATGCAGATTGATGATTGTAGCGCCACCATTATAAAAGGAAGGAAGCGAAACCCAAAAGGTACGATGGAAACCCAACCACGAGAAATTCTGGACTTGAAGAAAAGATCAGAGTATATTCAAAACACGCAGAGGTAAGAGGAGAATAGCATAAGGGGTAAGGAGTAAAAACAGACCTAATCAGATCTATCCAACCGATTTTGCAAAATAGTTTTGACACTCTACATCAGCCATTAGCTAGGTTATCCTACATGCTAGACCAGTGGGGTATCGCAACTGCTGAGCTCTGATACCACTTTGTAACACCCTTGAATCGGCCCTATGCAAGTTTCAGCGATTCCTGCCAAACTCGCATAGAAACTATTAAAATATGCCCACTAGGCACTTGCGTGCGGGTCGAGACACGAAGTAATACCATTACACAATAGTCCATGATGGAACCCACAGAAACATATATATACAACAACGACTCAACGAGTCAAGAATACAAATATACAGTACAAACATCCAAATCACCTTGAAAACGATACAACATCCGAGTATGGACAAGACTCAAATGGGGCTAAGAGCCCTGAATAATAACCAATGGCGTCCATAACCTTGCCTAGGCCAAGACGGAAGAGTAACCCTCCTAACGACGTTGAACTTATACCTTTTAAACAAAAGTGGTGCTGACAAAGGGCAAAGGAAAAAGGGAGCGGTCAGAACTGAGGCCAGTACACGGTGAGTTTATAATTCGGCGGCTCTCGCCTACATAGGTATGGTGGACTGAAGCGGCAGCGAAGCATGCACTAAACAACCTATAGAGAATCAATACAATTGTGGGCTATTATAGAGGGATAAGAAAGACCTATTCGGAAACAACCTGATACTTACAACAATCATACCCATCCTGGTATTTCCCCCTCGAGACCAAACGAGGAAGTCATGCCAAGGAAACTCACACAGTTGGTAGTTTTATTCATTCTTTCGATGGTGGTTGTCCAACTTACTAGTCATATCAGATACAAGTCATATTATAACAACAATTCTTTAGTCATAGTTGTCTATGATCGAGAAACTATGCTCCAACTCGTCCATAACCGCGGACACGACTTTTTGAAAAGATTTAACGCTGCAGGGGTGCACTAAAGTATCCACACGCACTTCGACCCTTGTTGTCAGATCCGAATATGAGCAAGATCCTGAACATACACCCAATGTTATGCGACGGGGCCTCGGACATGACGTTTCCTAGACCCACAGCAAGTACATGGGGGCCACCCCACTAAGCTACCCACAACGAAGTCGGCCGGTCTCCGAGATGGACCGAGGGATTGCGATAATGGCTTTAAACGACTAGGAACCCGAAAGTGTAACTAGGCTTGTCGATACCATGAAAACATTCTGCATTCCTAAATAGTACAGGTGCTCCACGCATAATCGTAATTAAAGCAGTAAAACATGGCATAAGTACAAGATAGTAATAAAACGCCAAACTACTTTGTGGCCCCCAACACAGTACTTGGAAATCTGGTAGTAAGCCGATGGGGTGCCCACACACCCACCTGTGGTTAGCGCGCTCGATCTCGGAACAGGTGTCAAGAACTCGGGTCCTAGGTGGACACAAGTGGGCGGTTAAAAACCAAATATTGACTATTACCCACTGATGCCTCTACATTATATCTATTTTCAGCATTTTTAATTGACAAGTTATATTGAAAGCCATGTCATCTCCACCATTAAGTATCTCCACCATTAAGCATGTGCCAACCTTCCATCAACGGTGGAACGACAACGACGCAAAGCAGCACCTGAGCAAGCAACTACGACTCGCAAGGCCGACTACCTATCAAATAATAGGAAATAGGATGTGTACAAGGCAATATATAGGCTGCAAGGAATATAAATGGTGCATGGAAACTAAAGCATCGCAACAAGGATAGTAATAGATCAACAGGAGGAATTAAAGACTATAAATGCAAAATAGGTAGAAAGGGGGAGCATGTTCGCCTGAAAGACATTGTCGAAGATACATTATCGGAAGAACTTGTCGATACTCGCATCCACTCAACGGCCTAATCCGTGAAGAAGCAAGCACTAAAAGAAACACCGGATACACTATTTAATACTACGACAGAAGACTGGGCATGATACATGTATGATGTATGATATGGCAAAGATGCGATGCGACTATGCAATATTCAGCGGAGCTTAGGTAGTTTATGTTGTTTAGATACCCCGCAATTAAATATTGTATTAATAAGGCTACACAAATTTAAATGGAGGCAATATAAGACTAGAAAAGTCCGCATATAGTCTCCATATTTAATTATGAAGTGAATTGTCATAATCCCCCAAACCAATCAATATATATGCAATCATGAATAATTTAATATGCAATAAGTTTGTATTTTATTTATAAAAATAAGGGCTCAGAAAGTGTCACACATTGGGGTCCGGAACCGGGATCTCAGGGTCTCAGTCATCTGATCCGGGAAGAAGGACTTGGGGTCCGGGGCGAAGATCTTCACGAGGCTCCATTGTTCTTCTGGTGGCTCCTCATCAACTTCACGGGGTCACTATCCACGCAGCACAACAAAAAGGCACACAATACCTTGTATTCAAACAACAACATGACAGGGGCAACTGAGTTGCAGGTTTATACATGGTAAACGGGATTGCAGGAAGACATGGTCGAGATTGCACGGAAGTCCAGGGTGACGTCGCCCTTGGTCGGGCCTACGGCCGGCGCAGCATCACTGAAGCGAGGCCGAAGGAGGGCGAGGTCAACGGCTACAAGAGGCAAGAAGACGACACGAGCCGAGGTCACCCGGTGACCTAGGGAAATAGGAGCGTTGACGACAAAGGGCCGTGCCTGGCTATCGGGAACCCTGCAGAGGACACAAGAAGCGGTTGCATCTCATGGACATCAGGCTCGAGGCAGTCGTCGGTAACTGGAGACGAGGCGCGGGGACACATGCCAGATGGCAGCGTGCGAGGCGCTGGCGCGACGTGAGGGAACCACGGTGCTATGGCCGGTCGAGGTCGACGGGGGCCACGGCTGGCCGAGCTTGGGTGATGAGGCGGCGACGGCGACGAGCTCGAGCTCAAGAACAGCGAGACGGAGGAGAGGGAAGGGAGGCCAGCGGCGGCTTGAGGCGCTAGTGGACGTGCAGAAGGGGCGGCGGCCATGGCTCAACAGCGACCGTGGAGGGAAGAATGGCAGGGTCGGCGCGTCGAAAGAAGAGGAGGACAGCGCGCAGGCGCGGGCTCCTTGAGTCGTCATGGATCTAAGTGAGGACGATGGCGCATGAGGGTGCTTGGCAAGGCCGGCAAGATGTGGCTGGTGGAGGATGAGCGGAGAGCCGGGGAGGCGCTCGGGAGAAGAGAGGCAGCTCGGTGGCGTGCTTCTCGGATCTTGGCGGCGGGCGCGATAGAGAGGGAGGTGGGGGTGGTTTCGCTCTGGATTGGGGTGGGGATAGTGATGGAGTCCGTGTGCGATGGGTGGTGGGGCCAGGCGAGCGCGGGGTGGACACGGTCGTACGCATCGTGTAGCAGGTAGGGTCCGGGGTCGTGTCGAGCGACGGATGCAAGCGGGCCATTGCGGTCGTTGCGTGCATCCCGCGCTGGTCGGGTGGGGTGTGTGTGCGTCGGCTGTGTGTGTGCACTGCTGCGTCGCGCCACGCGTGTACTACGACGAGGTGAGTGGCAGCGGGATGGGGTTTGGTGGGGCTAGGGTTAGGGTTTGATATAGGGTAGATCTAGGTTTAGGTTTTTATCTTGGGTAGTAGGCTGCTGTTGGCTGGCCCTTTGGGTCTGGCCGGGGCGGCCTCCCCAGGTAAAATAGTTTTATTTATTTCTTTTGGTTTTAAAAGACATTTGTAATTAGTTGTTAGACAAATAAAAGATCCGAACAAGGTCGGGGTTTGATTTAAAATTAAAATAGGGAATATCCGGAAAACAAAATAGGTCTTTGCAAAATAGTTTTAGATAAACATATGCATAATGATGATGGTGCTCAAATGCAATGTGCCATGATGACATGAGAATGTTATCATGATGATGCACAAAGATAAAACACAGCGATTTTCTAGTAGTGGTTTTATCTGGGGTGCTACAACAATGGTGTAGCATCCATATCCGGACACGGTGAAGTGCTGAGGTTCGCGAGGGAACAACAACATCGAATCCAGGAACCTCATCGATAAGAAGGTAATCTATTGCATTGTTGTGAGAAGCTTCTATCAGTTCTTACCCTTGGTTTAGACATAGTAACATGCCTGATTTCCGTAAATCATAGTTTAAAATTCAATTGAAGACTGTATGCTAGTACAAGGATACCATACTCCCAAAATTTCTTAGAATCTATAGCTTATCACTATGTGTTAGTACAAGGATGCCATACTCCAGCGCTCAAGATTTACAAAATTAATTTTATTTCACTAGAATCTATAGCCTATCACAGTTTGACTATGCAGACATTTTAATTTCTTGCTTACGCTGAAATCCCTATTTGTCACAGGAGGAACTAGAAACTAAATTCACTAGACACTCGTGGGCTCTATGCAATTGATGTGCTCGTTTTATTTGTCCTATTTGTCTTCCAGGACACTCTTTAGGTAGCAGTGACTTCTGCAGTGCATCTGTTTTAGTGGGCACTTGTGCTTTGTATCTCGATTAGTATTTGATTACCTCTATACAGTACATGTTGTTTGCTATGGACTGCGATGCTTCAATTCTGTATATGGACCCCAATGCACATGATATCGTGTGATTATGATATACAAAGGTAGCTCATTATGTTATTGTGGTGAAAAGACTGTAATTCTATCTCTGTAAGCGAGTATTATGCATTTTTCACTAGATCAAGTATTTTTATTCTGTCAGTAACTAATGGTGATAGCTGGAGGTGGTTGCACTAGGAGAATTTTTAGCTTGACTCATATCATCCGTTACTAAATGTACATTGTTACTTTCACTTTAAAAATCTCCAAAGATATATCAGCACATTCTTGCAGAAACGCGATGGGCATCATCTAGTTATTTCTATGATTTTGTATTTGATGTGTTGTGGTTGAGCTGTTGCAGGTACATCGTTCTACATTACTATGACACGTGAGGTTGCATATATAGTTGTTATGATTTTACTGAAAACAGTTGTAATTGTTCCTCATATTGGTTGCATTGTAATTATTTTAGACAGTTCACCATAATTTATGCATCCTTTTGTTTGCTAGGACTCCAAGCACACAATTCTGATGTTTATACTGTTCTAACTCATTAATATTAGTTAAAAGCAGTCATGCTTAATGTTAAAAATGATTACTTATTAAGTCTCTTTTGGCATGTTTCATTATGTGTGATTCTAGTTCTGCCTTTTGAGTTAGCTTTCTTTCCCGCAGATTTTACCAAATGCTTCAGCAAGTATTCTACTCTTTTGGATCCACGCCAGGATCCTAGGGTAGCAGTATCGTAGGTCGCCAACACTGCCATGGCACCGTACACCCTAAGGTTGTGCTCACCTGCATCTAGCCCTTTGTCGAGTGCCTTGATGTCTCCCTCGTCTTCTACAACTAGGGATCCGGGTGAGTACTTCTGTCCTACGTACAACCAAGGATCTGCAGCATTCGAAGAATTATGTTTTTAGCTAATGTTCGTGAGGTTCATGTCATGGTTGTATTAATTCTATATTGTTTGTGTAACTTCCAATATAGTTCATGTCACGGTGCTAACCAACTTGATCCGCTTATCTCTCCCTAGCTAATCTTCATGCACACACACGTTTAACACTTGAGCATCTCTACTCAGCGGCCACACGACCTGGCCATTATCCATGCATGCAACCTACCACTAATAAATACTTGGCCATGGTAATACAAGCATTCCACATCTTTAATACATGCACTAATTACCTGATCACTAAACACTTGCTAATCCTAGTAACATGTGCATGCATACACCCACCTCCTGATTTGCATCAAATATTTCATTAGGTTTTTTTAGAGAGGTCCACATGATTCTAAAGCGAGATCCTTTTTTATCTTTTGTCATGTTTATAATTCTATTTTATGAATATCATACTTTCTATGTCCTCACGCTAGGACTCGATGAAGTAGGGTCTCAATCATGTCACTATCTTGATTATTCATGTCTCCCTTTTTTCTCTTACCTTGGGTTGTTTTATTTACCTCGAGCACCTTATTCCTTATTTGCCATGATTGATGCACTTAGTTCACAAGATTTACTATCTCTTACTGCTATTAGTGGATTGTCAAACTTTTTCTATAATATTAAACTATCTTCCTACCTAGAGACTTATGCAAGAATAGTATAATCAGTTTGACAATCTTAAATCTATATTGAACTATCTATAATATTGAACTATCTACATTCATGTTTGACAATCTTAAATCTATATATATAGGCTTGTTTCACCAAGTCTAATTCAGCATGTTCTTCATTTTTACGATAGTCATTAATATATATTGTTTCCAGAATGTTTCTGGAGTTTTGGAAATAGGTTTAGCTCAGTTTATCTATTCCTAATTGTAGTATTAAAATTGAGTTCTTTCCTTCAAATTCTAGTGTGTTTATCTAAATATCTCATCGAGGCCTCCTCATACCTAATTGGCTTTTTGTTGGACTGCTTGTAGAAGATACAGTTGATCTTTTGCACAATACATAAGGTGATTATCTGGCTAAATAAGTTATTATGGTGTACTATCTAAGCAGGCAAGCTTAACCTTCTGATGCATGTATCTTGAGTTATCTGAGCTGTTGTAAAAGAATTAAAATTGTCCATTTACTATTATATTGGCTGCATCTTGAATATATTTTTTCTCCTATTTATAATTGTTGGCACATATTTCCTTACTGAATATATCATCTCTTTTACAAGCTACATGCACGGGCTGAATAAGTTAGAGAAAGAGGAATCTTGAATATGTTCCGAAAAATCAAAACATAGCTAGCTTTTATACTTTCTAAATGTTTTATTGTATTTTGGTAGCTCCACTTGATGTGAACTGTGTATGATTGTAATGTTGCTGATGTTATCTGAAATATTATTCGTGAATGTTCTCTAATTGAATCAAAATAATTTTATGCATTATGTTGGTCTTGATTAAATTATGAGCTATTTAATTACTATGAAAATGTGAGAAAAAATACACCCACAAGCGAGAGCCTATGAATTGTGCAAACTGACAACTGGGACCCATCTCACTGGTGGGACCAGCCTAAAATAAGAAGGCTGAAAGTAAAAAATCCATCTAAATAAAAGGCCAACGCAAAGAAAATAAAAATGTCAGAATGTTGGGCTTGGCCCATGTGGCTGACCAGATTTGACAAGAAAAACATGCCAGAATTGTTGGGCTGAGCCCATTAGAACCTAGAAATGGACCGGGCTAAATTTGATTACGACAATCTCATTTTGTCATAGTTTTGCCACGTCGGATGGGCCACGTAGGATCTGACCTGGAATGGATAGATTGCCCATGATGATATTCGATCGTCATCACGGTTATGCCGATCCAATATCGTCATAGATGGTCACGGCGATTTCGCAAAAAACATCGTTATAGTTCATTAGCGACGACCAGCTTTTGACGTTCTCATTTTCGTCATAAGATCATCATAGATGGACTAGTGTGAAGATTTTGTGATGAAAATGGAGTGTCATAGAAGCACATATTACTTGTAGTGAATGTTGCAAGAGGAAGTTTTCCTTTTCGTCGCTCAAAAAATGCTTTTTCTATTTTTCAAGTGCCAAAAATGGGGCATTTTGTGAAACAACCACCAAATAAAAGTTTCAGAATTCTACCACCCCCATTTTTCATAAATACTATACCACATTGCATGGATAATGTTCCAACCGGGGTATCTAAAACATTTTCATGCACCCCTCGTGAAAAAGACAAATGTCTGCCGAATTAGTAGGAAGCAGGTCTGATTTGAACTATAGGTACATGATCTAAGGCTCATGATTTTTTGAAAAAATCATTTTTAGGTTCAAAATATGATGTTTTATCAGAGATCCAATACAAGTTCAGTGAGGCTCATCCTCTAGCTAAGAACCTTCATACCCGCCGTTTTGACCATAGTTTGAAACATACATAAGAAATTCAAGAACGGTCCAAACAAGGTAATTCCTTCGCGTGGCATCGCATTATGTGACATAGTTGCAAGTGAAAATACCAAACTTGGTATATTGCAAATATCTAGAAAAAACCTTCACATAAATGACCTATCATGTTCGAGGTTTCATGGCTTTTAGGCCAAACGACCAATATTATGCATAGTTTGTGATAATGTGCCCATATTGTGTATACATGTGCATCTTGGGATGGTGAATAATGTTGCAGGAGGAAGTTTTCCTTTTCGTCACTCCAAAAATGTATTTTCCATTTTTTGAGTGCCAAAAAGGGGCGTTTTATGAAACAACCACAAAATGAAAGTTTCAAAATGCTAACACCCCATTTTTCATAAATACTAGACCATGTTGGATGGAAAATATCCCAACCGGGGTATCTAAAACATTTATGTGCACCCCTCGTAGAAAAGACAAATATTTGCCGAATCAGTAGGAAGTGAGTCAGATTTGAACTACCTGTACATTATCTAATGCTCATGATTTTTGGCAAAAAATCATTTTTAGCTTCACCTCCTAAAGATGAACACAATTTATTTTTATATCATCTCAATCCGACGTGATATGCAAAAATTATATAGAAATTACATTTGTATAATTACAAAAAAATAAAGTCCATCCATTTTGGTGGGATCAAAGTTTATAAGAAGCCTACAATTTCTAATAAAATGGACATGCTAACAGTCTAATGGGCTATTGGCCTATACGGCCAAGAAGGACATGATCTCGGTCGCTTGAGGACTAGGCCCAACAACCATTTTTGTTGAGTAAAGAGGGCGACGCGTGAATCTGCAACAAGTTCCGTGTGCTGGGTTGGTTCGGTTCCTTTGTTGGTAGGTAGAGGTCACGGGGTCGACTTCCCGTGCCACTCCTCTCCTTTTTGTGTTATATTTCGTGCATGCTACCTGGCGAGCTCCATAGTGGTGGTTAACGAGGTGATTGGTGTAGTGGTTAGGATGTGGGAGTCGACAAGGTGTTGATTTCGAACCCCCACTTCGCTTATTTTTGTTGAAATAATTTCCACACACCAGCACCATGGTGGTTCCGATGCCACATAGATATGACAAGTAAGCAAAAAATGACACATGGACATGGCATGAAGGTGATATTGCTGAGTTGGAAATCTTGTAATTTTTTAACCTCAGAATTTAACCACAACGAACATTTAAATTGGTCATAGTCTACCAAATAAAAGGCTCCAAACCAGTCCTATCCGTCTATGACCTTTTCGTGTGAGGACACTCTGACCTTTTAAAAAATTGGTCATTATTTATTAAGGTTTGGACCCTCACAAATTCTCTACGACCAACTGGTTCAGAATGGCGATAGATCTATGACCAAAACATCCATGGTCGTTAAGAAAACGTTACTAGTCACTACATTTCTTGTAGTGTATTTTCTCCTCAGAACAATAGTGAGAGCTCACCGTATGCGTCAAAGTGCTGATGAACTCAAGCATCAAGCGGCGATACATGGCGACATCCTGGAAGACAAAGTCATATAAACCAACATTGTTGTAAAGTAAATCAAGATCAGCACATATGCCGAGTTGGTTCAGCATATAGGGACACACCCACTTGGCAGATTTGATTTCTCGGAGCTTGAGACGATCGAAATAGTTCAGCTAAAACTCCTCGGTGAACTCGATACCAAGTTACTCGGGGGCGGGTGGTGCGGAAGGTTCCGCAACCATAACACATGTACGACTCCTCTTATTCATCTAAAACAAAATAAATAAAGATTATTTATTAAAATTTTAGTCCAATAGAAACATAGAATATGTGATCCTCTACACTAGTTACAAAAGAAACTCCTCTAAAAACAATACTAAGCACGCTCAATATCAAGATTAGATTAAGAACAAAACCTAAGTCTAGATTGACAATGATGAAAGATTGAGTGAAACTTTCGTACAAATAAGTTAGGGATTGGGGGAGAATCATATCATAGATCAATTGGGTGCGAGAAAACAAAGAAAGATTGAGTAAATTTGAAGATCCAATGAAGATGGTTTGGAGTTTGGAAGAAGAAAAAAGAGAAAATTTGTGTTTTGGGGATTTTTGGGTTACCTTCTCATGGTGTTATGGCAGCCACGTACGTGGTACAGACGGGCGGTATGGCCGAAGCTCGCCCGTACCGGGTGACATAACTTGGGGGTAATGACTCCTTCCGACGATGCACTCGGTATAGGCACGCGGTACGGTCGCGCGCGCCCGTACTACTGGTCGTTATGCGTTCAGTTCCTTCGTTCGAAATCTGATGTTTTGCTCGAGGATACAGTACGGGCGCATCCGCCCGTACTACTAGTCGTTATGAACCCTGCGTCCTGCAACAAAAATCAAAGTTTCTATTTTCCAATACCTCAAGGTGGTACGGGCACACGGTACAGTCCCTTCCGAACATACCACTGGTCGTTATGTGGCTCGTAAGCTGAAAAAGTCAATTTTTTATTAGTAGCTTCGTGCGTCTTTACACATCTTATCAAAGGACGAAATAAAAACAAATGGACTTCATAAAAATCAGCAATACTTCTTAGGTCATGTGTTGGTAAAAATAAGAGATCGATCATTACCTTATTTCTTCTCCTCTCTCCAAAGGTCTTCTTGAACACTCTTTATTAAAAACAAAAACGAAACAAAAACAAACAAACAAAACGAAACTAACACAAGAGTAAAAACTTTTATTTCACATGGGTTGCCTCCCATGAAGCGCTTCTAGTTAAGGTCAATTAGCTTGACCCGAATGGTGATCATTTAGGTTTAATGAGTGGAACACCCACTCCAAAGTAATTGGCTTTCAAAGTATTTATACCATCGTCATCATTAGGATTGGCCTTCTTCTTCCTAGGGAAGTGGACTATAAAAGAATCTCTAGATGGTATTCCTATTCTCACATTTCCTTCATGTAAATTGATTAGTGCTTTAATATTTTATAGGAAGGGCCTACCTAGGATTATACGTGCTATGAGATCTTCAGGCATCTCCACAATAACAAGATCGATAATCTCGTGACTACCTTTAATTTCAAAAGCTATATTTTCCTTTATCCCAACAACTTGTTTATAAGTTGAATCTGCTAGATGGAGTCATAATTCAGTAGTTGCAAATGGCCCCAAGTTTAACTTGTCAAATAGGCTTTTGGAAATCATTGAGGCCAACCTTAATTTTAATAGTGGGCTCAAATATATCATATGTCTTAGCAGGAAGCTTATCAGCTAGTATCTTTTACTCCATCTCTAAATCATGAACTTTAGATGCTAATTGTTGAATAAATTGTTGGTACATAGCATCATTACCTTCTTCGATACCAGGATTCTTATGATGATCATGTTAAGTAGATCTTCCACGGTATATTCTGGTGTTGGTGCGTTGCTATAATCCAGCTCTTCAGGATTTTCTTCATTTGTTACCACCCTCATTATCTTGAGGGCTTCCACAAGATTTGGCTCAGGCTTCCCAGCAAACTTTGCTAGTTTGATAGCTTGGCTCTCCGCTACCTTGCCCATTTGAGCCTCCACGGTCTTTGTCCTTTCCTATAGAGCTTGCACATCATATCTAATTTCAATGGCTTGGTTAGATAATTTTCCTATACTACTTTCATGGTTCTCTGTGATTTTAATGAGGATATTATTTTTCTCAGTTTGAGCTTGCATAAAAGTTCTAACGGTTTTCTCAAACGAGAGATTGCCATGATTTTCTCCATTATGATTATCATAATTATAGTAAGGAGGCCCTGCAGGATTAGAGTAATGTTTTTGAACATTAGAAGCATAATTTTGGTTTTGTCATGCAGAATTATAAGGAGTGTGAGCTATAAAATTAATATCATTAACATCAATAGCGATATCATGCACTTGGATATCTTCCTTACCCTTTACTATGTTGACTAACTCGTCTACCTTACATGTAAGCTCTTCATTGTTTACCTCGGTGATTAAACTCACTCTTTTGAGATTCTCTCCACATGCCATTGGGCATGGTTATCTTGCATATCATCAATTAATTTCTTTGCAACACTCACTTTCTTTCTCATGATTGTTCCTCCTGCTGCAGTATCTAGCATGGACTTAGACATTGGGTTAAGGCCATTATAAAATAAATGTAATATAAGCCATTCTTCCATCCCATGTCTAGGATAGTTCATTGCGACTTCTTTCATCATTCCCCATGCCAATGCTAGTGGCTCGCGATCTTCTTGTCTAAATCTTGTAATGTTGGATCTTAGTTGCATAGTTTTAGCTGAGGGAACAAATTTAGTCATAAATATATTACTGCATTCCTCCCAAGATTTAATAGTGCCCTTAGGTAGATCTAGCAACCAATCAGCCTTTCCTCTAAGATAGAAAGGAAGAAAATTTAATTTAACAGCATTTGGATCTACATCCTTAATACACATCATGTTGCAAATTTCAGTAAAATTATTTAAGTGCAAACGTGAATCCTTAGAAGATGATCCTCCAAATCGATTTTTCTGAAATAAACTTAAAAGGTTAGCCTTAATTTCAAATCCTTCCGCATCAACAGCGGCCTCAGTGATAACTGCATGAATAAAATCATCAGTGGGAGTAGCATACTACCCAAGTATCTTTTGAGCCATGGATCTTTACATTTTTGGTATTTTTAAGTAAAGAAAACAAATAAAAAGTAACTATTTTTATGAGTTTTCAAATAAATAACTAGAGAGTAAACTAATCACAAGAATAAAACTACAAACAATAATAAAACTACAAACAAGGTCTCTAATGACCTCAGCAGCATAGCGAAATTGGTTCCCCGACAATGGCGCCAGAAAAAGAGTTGATACCTTCGATCCGGATTCGTGTATGTAGTATAATAGCTTTTTCCCTTGAAGATCTAGGTTTAATCGAACCTTGGGAAGCAATGCTAAAAGTAAATAAAAAGGGCACGTCTACAAGACTTTGTTTCTTTGTTTTACCTTTGTTTACTGGACCAATCTAGTTTAATTTTATAGTGGGTTGAATCAATGGATGGAGATAAGCCAGGGTTGAAGATCCACCTACAGCTGCACATCATATGAGATAAAAGATAATAATAAGCACGGTCATGTGTAAAGTTTTAATAGTGATAATCTCTTGTGGGCAACACATCCTAATATACTAGAGCCCTCGTGATGCAGCGGCCATAGCAAAAGTCTTTTAATCCAACCGAGTGCACCACGAATAAATGGGCTACAAACGATTATTAAGTGTAAAACTCATATCAAAGCATTAAGTGGTGATGTTATTGTGATCTCGAATAGGGCACTAAGCGAAGACCATACTACCCTTCCTGTCACTAGGGTTCCTATGAGATCGCCACTAGCCAAGTATCTCACCTCAAGACTTTATCAATATATGGGATCTTGGGTACCTATAAGTCCACAGACGAGACAAGAGACAAAGAAACAAAAGATACAAATCGCTATTTCAAATAATACACAATGCTCCCATGAATTAGATGCACATAAACGCTGCGAGGTTTCTCCCCAAGCCGTATCCCATGAGGACTACTCACTCATAACAATAAGATCAAGGATAGAAAACATTGTGCAAAATACTTAGATTGAAATCAAATATTCTTACAATGGTTGCCAAATCAAAATAAGACCTAAAGTATAAAGCAGTGGCTATGGCTAATGGAGGGGATGGATGAACAATGGACGAACAATGGTGTGGATCTCGTTTGGTGGTGTTGTGATGGAATCTAGGAATGGCGGCTCTCTGGCCGGCGAATGGAGCCTCAAAATATATTGGTGTCTTCATGAAAGTGGTAGGGTTTGACAAGAAGAAGTTGTCTCCACATGGTACGGGAGGGCCCTTCCCATACAAGTGGTCGTTACGGTGTCTGATGCTTGGAATTGACTCCACAATTACTTGGCCGTGTGGACTTCCTCAAAAACCTTCATTATGACTCCTAATTTCGCATTAAAAGGCGTGATTTCCTGCTAAACACAACTAAAAGCAAGGTTTTGCACATCTTTGCAATTATTAGTCATTAGTAGCAAGGATTGAGAGTTTCTTGTCAATTGCTTGACCAAAAACAATGTTTAAACACAGTGGAAGATGGCTATTTTTAGAGCCATTAGTACCTTGTCAGAAAGTCAAGCAAGGACATAAGACATCGAGCCAGATGCATCCTGGGGCTATTTAGGCACATCATGCCTCACCTCCATGATCAAAACCTCTTCATCATCGTCAAGATCACCAATCATGGCTTTCTTCCCTAAGGTTTCCTGAGCCGACCAAGCTCCTGGAGATGCTCTCGCGGGAGCTTTGGCACCAACATCGCCACCAGCCGACTTGCTCTTCCCACCAGCTGCTGCCTTAGCACTGAATTCAGCCAGCTCTTTGCTCCCTCGGGCCCATCCCAGAGCGGCTGACTTTGCTTGCTGTTTCCCCATCGGCATCCCCTCCTCGCCCTGGACGGCTGCTGCAACTGGCTGGGCAACGCTCTTAGCCAACTCAAGGATAGTGGTTGGCTCAGGCAGGGGAGTGGGAACACGGCACTTCAGAGGAGGAGCCGGCCAGGCGGTGTCGGTGGCGGTTGGTCCCTCGACATCCAGCGAGAGCGCATTCCTGCGAAAGGAAGCAAGAGTAAAGAAAAGCTGCAGCCGAAAGGAAAAACAAGTTCTGAGGAGGAGGGCCTGCCTAGTGATGATGGGCATGTCCTCCCTCTTCCTCTTCCTCCACACCTTCTTCGCGCCCAGCTGCACTTGGTTGGTGCCACCCACTTGGCACTGGTTTTTGGGTTTGGGTGTGCCCTTGGGCACGGGGGACCATTGTCACTGTAAAAAAAGGCTACATCGTTCACACCAATTTCAGGACCATCTCGTCATCTCTGACTTGCTCATCCGGCTCCTCATACTCGAAAAACTTACCATGCGGATCTGACGTAGGGTCATTTTCTAGTTGGGGAACTCCTACGGTTGGTTCATCAACATCATGTTGTCGGGGGGAAACTTTGTCGGCTCATCCATCCCGTCCTCGGCCTTCTACACCTCAAAGTGCTCTTAGCCGGAAGAAACAGAATCGGCACAACTGGCTAAAAAGTCAAGTCCAACAGGATGAGGTAATCACTTAACCGCATGGCGTGGCAGGACCAGTCAAATGGCGGGTAGCCATAAGACCACCTGTCCTCGAGCTCCTCCTACAAGATTATCGCCAGTCAATCTTGATGGACCTCAAGCAGCGATTCTAGTTAGGATGTTCGGGTGGGGTGCATCACCCTAGAAAACAATCACATCTTGTGTATCCTATTATAGATGTAGAGGACCTGACAAGCCATCCAACTGAGCGTAATGTCCTAGGCCACAAGCCCATCCTTCACCAACATCTTGGCGTGCTGCTCCATCCATTCGATGTCTTGCTTTGGCCCCCAGTTCTTGAGGTCCATGTTGGTCCGGCTGGAGACGATGTTCTAGAAAGTTGGCAAGTTGATCCAATCTATGTCCGAGGCGAGGTATGTGGCCAAAGCTTGATGGTGTCCGGTAGCCAGAGCTGAGGCACCAGAGAATTGGTGCGTGTGTAGATTGCCACGTATGTCGGCATCCACTAGCGGCCCCTCCTTGTACTTTGTTTGCACCTTCCAGAAAAAGAACTTGAGGAAGAGGTTGTTATTTAGACGGTTCCAAAGATACGACTCACAGAACGCGATGAAGTGCACAAGCTGGGTAATCTAATTGGCACCGAGATGATGTAGTCGGAGGTCAGAGAAGTTGAAAAATTCAACCAGATAGTCACTGCCGGGGACGCCGAAGCCTCGGGAGAGGTGGGCGTGGAAGATGACCCATTTGAACTCCTCTAGATTCGGCACCTATTCCCTATATGGCGTGAGCCGTGTCATCACCAAGGAAGCTGGTGGGACGAATTTCCACCGCCTGTACTAGGCAATCTGCTTCTCCATCACCATAGATCCGCACGAGCTTCCCACTTAGTGGGCTCCATCTCCTTTGTTAGAGCCATCATAAAAATACGGGGCCCCATCGTCATAGATCATCATAGCTGCGGAGGCGACCTTGTTTTGTCCGCGCTAAGAGCAAGGAGAATATAAAGGAAGTGCGAAGAGAGCAACAGAAGGAAGAAGAAGAGGCGACGATGATTCCCTCGGTTCCCAAGCCGTATTTATTAGCCCGCGTGGGCGGTTACCATTCACCGTGTCAACATTGCATTCAACTACTGCACCCCGCAACGTTGCACGTCTAGGATCATGTGCGCTAGCCGTTTCACCCATATAAGATCCATGAGGGAGTTAACGAGGCACCGACATGGTTACCGAAACTGCAGCAGTGAGACACGTGTTAGAGCTGTTGATTGTGTCTAACATAAGTGCTGATCTCAGTAGCGACATGGTTCGTCTCCGGTTGCGCCAGCTGGCCACCTCTGTCACCTCATGCCTAGTGGGTGTCAACCGGTTATGCATACAGATGTTGCAGCCGGTCGACTACTCCAACATATGTGAGCGCCCTAACCAGCAACATTATCAACTAAATCGACTCAGCCGGTAGGATGCAAAAACTTCTCTAGAAGGTTAAGACCCCATGTGCTCGAGGCCTAGTGTCGGGGGGATTACCCCCGGGTAGGCTCAACTAGTTTAGACTTGCTGAACCGGGTCGGATGTCCATCGAGCATCAAGACCAGGCTAGCTGGCCCAACCCAGCTGGTGAACTCCAAGATCAACCCAACTGTTCCCGCCTAGCCATTCAACCATAAGACCAGGCCAACTGGCTCGCTCCAGTTGGTCACCTCAGAATAAGTAGCGATAATCCGTAGAGCGTGATGATGGAACAGTACCATGCCTCTGGATCCTCCGGATTTGCATCAGCTAAAGTGCAATGGCTACAAACTATTTGATGGGACGTCCGTACGCTGTGGGTCAAAAGCCCATACACCCGGTACGGCTGCACACTTTAGCACTGGTTATAGCTCTAGGTCCCGCCGGTTGTGTAACATCTCAAATTCTGCAACCTTGATTAGTTGTCCAGAATGCAAAAATCAGGGGGAACAAAAAGTTTTTCTTGTTGAATGCTGAAGTGTTTGCTTGTTGTTTGGATATGCTTATGCATACGAATGTGTATTAGATGATATACTCCTTAACTCAACACAAGTTGACAAAAGCTACTTCCCAAGACTTTCTTCGCTTAATTTCCATATTCTCAAATGTTCTGGCATTTCAAAACCTGAGCCAAGAAGCCTTTGCAAACCAACTATTTTAGCAGATTCTATTGATCAAACTATGGAGAGCTATAGAATACTAATCTCCTTATGTTTTCAAGATAGAACCTTCTACTACTCTTATCTCTAGATTTAACAAAACCTTTTTATGAAGCATTTGAATTCCACCCTTGGTAGCGATACTAAGAGACCCTCATCTTATTCAAAATCCAACCTTTTCAAAATGCCTCAACCTTAACTCAAGCTAGGCTTGATGGTAACCCTAGTAGTAGTTGATTGTATTGTAAGTTGAGTTGCCTTGATCTGCTGGTTGAATTGATTGCTTAGAAGTAGTATGAGCTACTCTAGGAGCTCATCACTAGGATCAAGAGGTTTCCCAATCCCCACACCCTAAGAAAGAATACAACCTGGATCTCATCTCTAGCCACTAAGTGATCATCTAAAATCCTTAATTAGAATCAATTCTGAAGTGATCGAAATCCAGAAGCTTCCATGTCAATGAAGACCATTATAAAGAATGTATCCTCACTACTCAATATACACTTAAACATCATCCACTTGATGATGCTTGGGTACTCTGCAACCCATCAAACTCATCCTCACCAACATTCTAGTCAAAAACCCTAAATCTGCCAAATTTGGCTAAGTCTCGAAATCTGTTTCCAAGATTACCTTTTTCAGGGCCTCCCTTTCTCAACCCTTGTGCATTTTTGGAAATGCATCTGAACCATCTTGTTAACCATCCTAAGGACTACCGAGGCCCACTCTTTCCCTTGGTTAGATCATCCTCCAACACACTTGGTCTTGATGGTTTTGCAGCCAAGAAAATAACTTTTCCTGCAAAGCTAGTCAACATGCCTACTTTGCTAGAAGCTCACACCATCATCCAACCTTCTATGGACCAAATCTTTGCATGATTATGTTCTACTCATAGAGGTATATGAATATCTACTTCACTTGTTCCAAGTGGATCTTTGTGCTTCTTAAACCCACAGGGTTCTGAAGGCTAGTTGATAATCTGCTTTGGCAGGCTTATTTTATTCAAAGTTTGAAAGCCTATCTGGGGAGCTTAAGCAGGATCAAGCTCAAACCCCTACACCACTGCAATCTATATCACTTGGTATATCAATCCATATTCCCCATGCCCCAAGGGGAGATCTGAGCTCCAAGATACAACCATGTTTTCATGGTATGAAATTAACATCACCCTAGATCCTTAATCTAGGGTATTCCACCAAAATCAACTTGGATTCTACAATCCCAAGGTTGAAAATGCTTGCTACACCTTGTCAACATCATATACCTTGATCATCAAGATTTATCGATAATTCTCCATAATTATTTTGGCTCCAAATCAAATTAATTCCATAATAGACAAATTCTTCAAAACCTCTTCCATAAGGGAAAGTTTGGATTCTTCCAAAGCACTTCCCCACCTTTTGGCTCATTTGAGACTCACATATCATACCCCACCTTCCCACTTCAAAAATAAATTTTTTTGAAGAGCTTTATTATTTCTTTTTGCCTATTTTCTTAAATGGCAGAAACAAGAAATAATCCTCTAAAAACCCTTTCCCACCTCAATAAATCTTGGGAAATTCCCCTAAGTGTGTATTCAATTTGTCACCATCTCACATCAAAAGCTCGACTTGTCCAATACTTCACTTCTGCAGTTTTTGAGCAAATGGATTTAAGAGGACTTATAAGTCTTGGAAAAATCTCAAATAATTCCTAGAGGGGCATATCAACCCCCTCTATCTACCAGCATCTTTAGTTTATCTTGCCTAAACCAAAAAATGAGACGTCCATCATGATCATCTACATTTGCCAATCTTGTCTACTTCCAAGATGTTGATCAATATCAAGTCAAAACCACCTCAACCCCATGGAAACTTACACTCTACTCCTCCATAGCAACCCTCACTCCTCCTCTGGTCGAAAACACTGTAGAATCACTATAGCAAGACCTAAACCTTGTCCACTATTTCTTGGAAGCTATACCAAAGAGAAAGACACACATATATTGCCAAACTTGCTCACTTATTGTGCTGCAGCTGCAGCCTCCCTGCTCCCTCTCGTCTGCTGCCTGACCAGACCTCTCTCTCAACCACCCAAACCGACCAATCTCTGGCAAGCACCCCCTCTCCTTGCCCCCCCCATACACCATGTCCATCATGAACCGATCTACCTCGTTTTAAAGAGGCCAGAGGCTCTCACCCCTGCCCCAGCTCCTTCATTTCCTCGCCTGGAACCCAGAGCACCACCCCCACTCGCTTCTGCCCACTCCCTCCTCCTCCATTGCTCTAGAGAGGAAGGGAAACCTCCCTTCGGTCATTCTTGAGCTCCCGAGCTCGTGCTGGTTTCCAACCACCCCGAACCCCTCCACTGCTGCCAGAACACTCCAATACCTCAGTACTCCCCTCCCCCAAAGTACCAAGAGCTCTCTCCTACTCTGCTGCCCGAGAGAAGAAGAACCGGAGCTCTCGGTCTCTGTCAAAAACTCGTTGCGTAGCTCCTCGCTCTCTCTTTCTCACCTCCTGCATGTCACCCTATCATGCTCCCCTACCTCTCCTGACTTGCCCCATGTTTTTGTTTGGCCCAGGAGGGCCCCTAGACGCATCTCCGATGAGGTCCGCCGCATGCATCGCCGTGGCTCCCGCGAGGACTTCATCCCGGCATCGAAACCACCACTGCCGCCCATCCCCGGGACCGTCATCGATCGCCGCTTCTTCTCCGCCGTTCCCCGGTCGCTGTAGAGCTGCCGGCAAGCCTCCCCTGTGCCTCCCCGACCCCTCCTAGGGTTTCATCCCCTGCGCCCTACCCGCGAGGTGGAAGACGGCCGGGAGCCATCGATCTCGATCTAATCGAGCGGCTCCCGTCGCTCCTTACCTGTTCGCCCCGTTGGCCCGCTGACACCCGGGCCCCGCCCCGGCGATTTGAACCCGCCTCTCCCGCTCGCTAAGACGCCAAGTGGAACCATTAAACCCCTGTAGTAAAAATAACAAAAATAGTCCTATTCTGACTTTAGAAAATTCCCTAGGTCAAATTATAACTTGTTTTGACCTCATTCCAAATCCTTGTGATGTGGTACACTAAATACTAGCAAAAACCAGGAGCTCACCATTTATTGGGCTTCTGATGATTTCTAATGAATTAAATATTTCTATCCCTAGTGTTATCACTAGATAAATCCTTACAGTATCTTTGTAACTCCAAAAAGACTGATTCCAGTTGGTGCTGATAGGTATTTGCCATACCTATCCATTGCCCTTTACCTCATATTAAAAGCTACTGTAGATTTAATCTGGAGAAAAAGACAAGTAAACAAGTGCATCAGGGCCTACCTAACCGTCCAAGGAAATAATTTTGGGAGCTCCAGAACCTTTCTTGTGAATTATTTCCTAAAACTAGAGTATTATTCACTATAAAAATCACTATAAATCTTTGGTAATTGATAAAATAGTGAAACTACTTCTGTCGGTTTCATTTTATCAATACCTATCTGTTGGTATCATGTTTTTACAATGGTATAATGCAGAATATAGCTTGGTCCAAAATCCATCTCTTAGGTAATTTCTAGACTATAAATCCTAAGGGATTTTCTTCCCTAATTCCCAAGACAAGGCCAATCTCATTAATTCATTCTTTCTAAGACCTACTAATTTGTAATCTTGTATTATCCAGTTGTTGTTGTATGTATTGGTGTTTGTGTGACTGGTGTTAATTGTGGCTTGGTTTGCTTGCATGTGCTGTCTGGACGACAATAGTTGCGCTGAAATCAGAGAGCAGAAGAAGTGGTATTTATATTTGGTATTGGTATCTAGAAGAAGTCCAGGGACAATTATGCCATATTGCTGATCCTCAGGCAAGCCACCTTCTTGCTCATAAGCCTTGTCCTACTATTTTACTTATGAATATTTTACCTTCTGTTGATTTAAAACTGCATTGCTTTACTATATGTTGATTGAATATATGGTAGTGGTTTGGCTCCTCCGAACTATTACTCTTTGGTACTACTAAGTACAACCCCCTTGATGATACCTATCAGTCGTAGTGGAATTGATGGTGTATTTACACCATAACCCTTTGGAAACCCTGTTTTAGCCGAAGCAAAGCTAGAGGATGGGAAGACCCCGGAAAAACTTTTACCAAATGTTTGATGATAAAACCTTTATGAGGTGAGACCTCCCAAGAGATGTTGAAAAACAAGAAGGTTCTTGTTTTACAAAATGTTGAAGGAAAAAATGGAGGAAAAAGGTTTATGAAAACGCACCCAGTTCTTTGCAGTTTTGCTAGAACAATTAACCCATGCGACCACATTACTCTGGAATGGGACAGGGCTGGGTTTGATGTCTGTCTATTCTGGTATAAGTTGCCTCGCAACAACTACAGGGGATCGGGGATCCCTGGAGGGTGGGCCTTCTCCGATATAGGTCCATGCGGGACATCGACCTGGAGAAGGAACGAAGGGTCGGCAGGCCTCCACGCGTTACTATGAGCCCCTCATTGAAAGCGCACACTAGAGAAGTGGAAAAAGCGCTCCGGTTGGTCCTCGCCCGACGTCCCGGTTTTGAGGGGATTAACACTCATAGGGTAGGCGCTTACATTGGAGTGGGCATCCGGAGAGTCTTGATCGGTTACTCAACCCACGATCAGTGAAGATCAGGGTAGTGTACCCGGATGATGTGGGTAAAGTGTACAACATCTACAGAGTGTAAATCTATTCGAATAGCCGCGTCCGCGGTCATGGACGGTTGGGAAGGTTGTTGTAGAGTGGTGCTGGTTTTGTTTTAAAAAGGATTTCGGAAAAGAAATGGTTTTGGAAATGTTTTGACCATGGGATGGCCGGGAACGATACGTGCTTCGACCATGGGATGGTCAGAGAGGTATGAAAGGAGTTTGGTCGTGGGACGACCTAAAAACGGGAATAAATGGGTGACCCAGTCCTAACATTTTCCAAAACTTTTCAAAACGGCCTCCAAAATGTTTACAAAAGTTTTTAACAAAGATATGTAGATGCTATATCTACAAGAGAAACTATTTGAGAAAATAACCTCTCTTGGAGCCCATCCTACTACCACAGCCATAATGCATATCCTCCTATTAGTATTGTTATCTTAAGGTGGTTTGCGAGTACATTCGAAGTACTCACCGGCATTGTCCCTGGCTATTAACTTGGCCAGATCTCAATACGAAGATGAGGATGGTGACTATGCGAGCTAGGACGTTCCCCTAGTCAGTTGCCTGTAGGTTAAGGCATGGCCTGGGCTCTACGCTTGATGAAGTCCGTTGCTGTTTATAGATGTAGCCATAACGACATTTATGTAAGTCCTATAATTCGATATATTCTCGGATGTTGTAATGATACTTGTCGGTTATGTGCCATGACTAACTGATCATGGGGTCGTGGTTGTATGCATAACAGGGATTCTCGGAGGATTAATCCGGGGGCCCCACAGGTTGGCCCCCATTATTCGGCCATCCCTTGTAGTTTGCACCCTAACATGTATATAAGGGGTGCTAGTGCCTCCATAGTGAGGCTAATCTCCCCTAGTTCATCCTCAATATATCTCAAGGAGCCTATGTACTGTGTGTTCTCTCTCGATAGTGAGATATTTGTAGGGGTAGGTGTGTTACCTCACCATGAGGGCCCTAAACTTGGGTACATTGTTGTGTCTAGCTAAGTATGTGCCCAATACCATTTGTGGAAGCCTCCATTTTCCCCTCATTGCTCGCTCGTAAGCCATCCCTGATGGTACTACCATGCTCCAAACCATGACACCGTCCCTTCTATGTCTTCCACAAGATGCACTCCCACAACACCAAGGACTGCTTCGAGGTCAAGAAGCTCCACGAAGGCTGCGGAAGCCAGAGGGAACGTGGCAATGAACGCAACTATGGTTGCAGCGATGGCCATGGCGGTGGATGCTAGGGAAACTACCACAACAAAACCAGCTACCAGCTGAACCAGGAGGTTAATGATGCCTAGCAGCACCTCGTTGAGCCAAACAACAACCTCCCCAAGGACGATATCATGGGTTACCAGGAGCCACAAAGGATGGCATTCATCATCGGCATGGCTCAAGCTCCCCTCTACAACCGCCAACTAAAGAAGCTCACCCGCAAGATAGGCGTTGTCCTTCCCACGGTTGACTCCCTGAAGCACAGGTGGTCACAATTTCCAATCGTATTAGAAGCCAGCGACCACCCATGTCCCCAAGTACTGTGGGAACCATCCCTCTAGTGTGCACTCCCACGATCAACGACATCACCATCACGAATACACGCATCAACAGAGGTGCAGGACTAAAAGTTGATCTCCGTGGAGACATTTGAGAAGCTACAAGTCCCTTACGAGCGCTTGATTCTCACGAGGCTCTTCTCGGGTGTGAATGAAGGAACCTCTATGCCCCTTGGGCAGGTGCATCTCCCTGTCACGTTCGGGACACATGAGAAATACCGCAATGAACACATCCACTTTGACGTCTTGCACTTGAGCCTTCGCTACAATGCCATCCTCGGGTACCCTGCACTATTCGAATTCATGGCAGTCACCCACCATGACTACATCCTTGTCAAGCTTCCGGGCTATAGCAGGACCATCACCATCCACAATGACAAGAAGGATGTTCCGCGATCAATTGAGCACGTATACAAGGCCACCACTGCCACTCACCATGTTGATGAGGATGTCGTCGAGCACCTTGTTGACCTCGTGAAGAAGAAGCAGTTGTTCTCCTACGATTGGCTCATGACCAAGAAGGTGTCGCTGGAAGCCAGTGGCTCGGGGGCTACCGTCGCCATTGGAGGGAACCATCCTCTCAAATAGGAAAGTGCGCTCATCGCCTTCCTACAGGAAAACACTACAACTGAAAAGCCTATCTCTGGCGCACCAAACATGAGGTTTGTGGCACATGGGCCGTGTGCCACTATCATCACGCCACTGATATATTTTATCAGTGGCGCATGCTGACATGCGCCATGGATAGTCCACATGCATCTCCAACCGTGCGCCAGAATAACAACTGTCTATGAATACAATTCCCTTATCTGTGGCACACTTTCCAGCCGTGTGCCACTGAGTTTGTGCACCACTTACAACACAATTGGTGCGCCACTAACGACACAATTGGTGCGCCACTAATATGTTTTAGATTTTTTTATATGCTACCCTTGTATTTGTATAGGTAAAAAACATACAAGTATTCTACAGGTATTATAGAGGTATATGTACACACAATGATAATGATAATACTTAATAACACTAATTAGAATCCAAAACCGATCAAGTAAGGAATAGATTGTTGGACAAGTTGAGGTCCCGAGACCGATCGAGTAGCTAGTTTGTCATCACATTACATATCAAGTGTTCACCTAAACTACGATTAAATACAGTAGAACCGCAATGACAATGAGAAGGATGGGGGCCATGACCAAGGCCTTCATCAGGTCCTTCCACCTAGCTTCCTCTCGCATGTGGTTCCTCCACCTAGCTTCCGCCATCTCTCTAGTCCTGTTGCCGCTGTACTTGTTCACTTGTTTCTGATAGTCCTCCCACTCACTATAGATTCCTAGAACAAAACCTTGTACACTATGTACCACTTTTCCATCTGTCTACACAAGGCAGATAGAATATTATGCAATGGAAAGCCAATGGTTGACATGATGCATGTTCACAAAAACTACAAAACAACAAAATGAACATCATGCAAATTGAGCCATTGCAACAAATATGAACTAGGGCCTCATACTTAGAGTGGACACAGAAAATCACAGGGATGGTGTCAGCGAGCCATGTAGGATGCACAAGATATGTATATGTGCATATCACAAATCTCACTAACACCACCCCCAGGATCACATCTGAAATCAAGGCACACTTGTAGTGCCGCCCTAGCATTTTAAACATCGGCCGTTGCAACAAAAACAAGAATCAAAACTATGAACATCAAGTACTATAGGGTCACATACTTATGTTGGACACGAAAATCATAGGGACGTTGTCAATAAGCCATGTTGAATGCACAAGATATGTATTTGTGCATATACAAGGCTCTCTGACACTGCCCCGAGGATCACAACATCCGAAATCGAGGCACATTTGTATAGTGGCACCTTAGAATTTTAATCATCGGCCGTTGGAACAAGTAAGAACCAAAAATATGAACATCAAGTATTAGGGCCTCATACTTATGTTGGACATGAAAATCATAGGGACGGCATACGCGAGCCAAGTAGGATGCACAAGATATGTCTTTGTGCATATTACAAGTCTCGTTCACACCGCCCCCAGGATCAAATCTGAAATGAAGGCACACATGTATAGTGGCGCCCTAGCATTTCAATCATTGGCCGTTGCGACAAGCAAGAACAAAAAATATGAACATCAAGTACTAAGGGGCTCATACTTTATGTTGACACAAAAATACCATAGATCACGATTATATAAGTAAGTCTAACAACCATCAAAACAATATATAGAGAGAAAGCTAGGCACATCATTAATCTCAATAATTAAGTTCAACGACCATAGAGTTTCAAGCTAGGCAAGTTATCAATCAGTTTACGACATCAGAGGTGTCCAACAATAGTTCGAAACTACATCCAACTAGTAAATGCAATCATCCAGACTTCTGACTTGGTGTAGGGAATAATAGTACACCGGCTTTCATCATGCACTTCCTAACGTCACCCTACATTTCGAGGCGTTCTTCTATCTCACATTTTTTCAATTTAATGTCGGTGTAGTATAAGACCCCCACACCCTACTTTTGCAGACATCATGATTGATCATTTTCGACAACTAAGTTTGGATGTGAAAGAATTGTTCTCTGAGATCGTCATCTGTGATGGTCGCCATATTTTGGGCCCACTTCCAGAGATGTGATGGAAGATTAAGCAGTTATTGATCCCGGATGAACCCGCTCATGTGATATAGGACGTAGAAGGCCTACTTTTGACTATATGTCGGCTGCTTGACGTAGGAGAATTCAGTTACGTGGGTTAATACATGGCTGACTTCCCTCACATGTTCAGACCCCTTGCCGAAGTAGCCTCCATCTAAGGAGTATGTGTTGAGATCATCATCCAGAACACTCTATATGTTGCCATAGTCTTTCTTCTTTGTCAAAATTCCCGAGTCGAAATACATGGCTTGCGAAAGCTTTGGGAAAAGTTTGATGAGTGTGCAGTATTTGTCTCCGTGCAAAAAAATCAAACGGAAATTTATTGGAAATGAACGATGCAAATCTAAGAGAACATGTTATGGGTGGTCAGTGAATAAGTAATGTACTTACTCAGAAAACAAAGGCACGAGAAGGTAATCCTTCTTTCTGTACTTCAGCATGAAGTCTTTTAGGTTATTCTGCAGAAGTGAGCGGTCCCTAGGGTTCAACAAGATCCTTTAATGCATGTAGTAGGGGTCCGCTATCGCGATGCCCTAGGTTCTCTCTCTATCGACCTTCATTGCCATATTGAGTGAGTATTAGTGGACTAGGGTGTAATATAGCCTTTTCGAGTGAAACAAATTGAAGATGTCTTCGAACCGCAGGAAGAACAGATCCACGTGGGTGTATTGACGAAGCCCTTTCCCTCTGGCACCTTCACCACGAAAACAGGGTACGACGGATTTTTTTCTGTCTCAAGGAGATTCTCTAGAAACAGAATACTATGATGCAGACTCTGCATAGGTGGACTTGCCGCTTTGAGCATCCTCTATTCCAGCATCATCTTACCTACTATATGCATGTTCCACAAGAAATCCTCGGGTTCATATGGCACGCCGTCCTGAGCCTTGATAGTCCTCGCCATCTTCGGAGCCAGTTGGCTCGTAGCCTTCTACTTCTTACTTATTTTCAACCCTTCTTATGTTGAGCAGGGACCGCTAACACCTCACCGTCCACCTAGTGTAGTGTGGTAGGGCTGAAAAAAATCCACGATCGACTTGTGGAGCATCGGTGATAGCTGGAGGTGTCCCTTGAGAACTGTCGAAGACCATACACTTCATGCACGTACTAGGACCAGCTAGATTGTCACGAGCATGGCCAAAGGGTTCAATAGAAGGAATGTAAATTCCATCATTGGTGCCAGTGTTGAGGAATGCATCCATGTTGTCATCATCGCTGTCATCATGTGGCATATCCATCGGTGGTGGCGGCAGCGGAGATGGTCGTGCGATGGCCTTGCCATAGCTTATGCTGGTGGCGATGACTGGTGGTGGCGGCGGTGTTGTCCTTGGGGTGGTGCCTCCCTCCGATATGAATCTAGAACTTCGTCCATACCAAGGGAGATCTATGGTATCCTCGGAGGTTCAAGTGTTCGTCGGCTCCTTCGGGTTGAACGGGGGGAGGGTCAACGTCGTTGCAGCCGGCAACACCTGGACCATGGCAACCATGAACATGCCATTAGGCATGGGCTTGTTGTGGAACATGTAGTTCTTCGGTTGACAACATACTGCAAGATGGTGCAAGCTATGTCCTGTGAAGAAACATGCATGTTGGGCATCAGAGTTATGGCCATCATCAAAGGCAAAGGAGATGAAGCCATCGAGTGAGCCTCTGAGATGCTTAGTTATCTTGGTGATGGCGCCGAGCTCGGCTAGTGTTGACACACCACCGATGACAGCGACCGTGAAAGAGATGGAGGGGTTGCTTGCATCCGCGGTGCTGGTTGGCATATGTTCCGGCTCCAGCTTAGGTGCATTAGGATGAGGCACGAGCTGCACCGCGGTGTTGTCGGACAACATTGTCGTCGGTGCGACTGGTTGCATAGCGCTATTGTTGTGCGGCGTAGTCACCAAAGTGACCTGTTACACTGTGCTGTTGGTGGCTAAGGTTATCACTGTCATGAAGGTTGGCTTCCCCGTGGCATCCGCGGGAAGGGTCACCAATGTGAACTATACCGGTATCTGGTTTGTCGCGTTGCTGCCGGTCAAGCTAGGCAGAGGTATCGACCCCTGCAGACCCACCAGGTTCCAAACATCAAGCCCATCTAAGAAAGTAGGAACAATCTCTGTCATCTTCTGTCCCACTTAGTCATCGATCAACTGCGGCACATAATCCATTCTTCTCTTGAGACCTTCAAGCTCACATCATTCCTCGGCCTCCTTTTGGATCTTTTTATCCCTTCTAGCCTTGGCATTCTGTTTGTAGCAGTTCCTCGTTTTTGTGCTCGTGCCAAATCCGGACACATGGCCACCTGACATAGGCGGCTTCCACTTCTCCATCTTCTTGAAAAGGTTTGTCGCCCTATTAAAAGGACCATCCCACAACTCTGTTGACCCCTGGGAGGAGCCCGCAACTGCTTGTAATTCATCTTTTTGCAGAAGGAAGAGTTGAACCTATTTAGAAATTTTCTTCATTATTCATTATAACTTGAGATCCACGCAAGGTAAATTCCTTACCAGATGGTGCTCAAATTTCTTCACATCCTCATCGCCAGTAACAAATTCCTTAATTACTGGGTGCAGATAGTAGCGAGCCCGGACAAAGTTACTCATCTACAAGTCCGTGAATTCGTGCCATGGGTGTTCTTTACCCAGACATCGAAGCTCGGCGTCCTCCTTGTCCCAAATGGGCGTTACCCCTCTATAACGGCCGCTTCCGCAATGATGGTTGCCTATGTTCTGTTCCCGCATATTCTTCCCCCATGTAGTCCACCATATGCCTAAGTTAGAAGCCACCATCTCCTTGAAAAGGTTAAACTCTTCTTCGTCGACCCTCGGCTCGTGATTCTTGACCCCCTCGTAGCTTTGACCCTTATCTATATGTGCCTTCACCTGGGTTATCCAGCTGCTCAAGGAGGTGCTCATCTTTGCGAGGGCTACCTACTTTGCCTTATTCCCTTTGAGATTTACATTGTTGAACGGATATGGGTACTTGTATTGTTGATGAAGCTTCTGGATGAGGAGATCGGCCAGATGCCCTTGCTCGGGTGCCCTTAGGTTTCCCGTGTTGATTGAAATGGTGTCCTGGATGATGCACCCAATTTGTATGTCATACCCTTTGACAAGTTCTTCAAGCACCAAGGGTACGCCAGAAGAGCTCACTTTGGTCAAATCCCCCGGGACGGTGCCAAGCATTGACGGCTATCGATCATTCTGTTGCTTCTTGGCGCTATTAGGTTGGCTACCGCCGTCCGTGCGTTCACCGGTAGTGGTATCACCCTCAGCGCCACTACCTATGGTGGCATCATCCTGGCCACCGCCACTATTAGTGGTTTCGTCGTCAGCATCCTCGTCTTGCCTCGGATCATACATCTCATCGTCACCCTCATTTCCTTGACATGCTGTCCTGGCTATCTCCGCCCGCTTCGCGTCCCGGTTAAACTCCTAAAACTCCCTGTTACTCTCCCAGGGCTTCTTCTAGGACATTTCTACGCCGAGATGTGCTGTCCCAAACGTTTTTGTGTCCGCTCGACACGTTAGTACTACATAGAAAGATGCAACTAGTTAGTACAAAAATCCATGGAAAATCCGGTATGACCTTTGCTAATTTATTGACCTAGGAGTGCCCTTTTTTGCCGAAATGGAAATGAATCAACATTTCAGTGAAAATGGGCAACTCAAATGAATTCCCTGCATAAGAAATTCCTACATAGGAAAAAACATCCTCGTGACAAGGGTCACACGGTCCTTGTGGATCATCACCATATCTTACACTAACATACACCACTATATGTAGCACATTAGCAACATTCCCAAATATAGCACTAGTATTTAGAATTCAAATTTTCCAGCATATGTAACGACAATATTAATATATATTACAAAGGAAAACCTCAAACCAGAACATGTGCTAGATTATAGTGTTCATGAAAAATAAATAATGGCAATAACAATCCCTAAAGAAGCTTTACTGAATACAAAAGATGAATATTTTGTGGATGTGCACACACAAACAATCCATCTTATTTTTTAATAAAATTGGAGAGGTCCAACAGAAAGGAAAGCAACACCTAGGGAGTATCAGCTCGTAGATATAGTCCTAAATGGAAGACTACTACCCCTCTTTGGAAAAAATCCAGCAGAAAGGAAAGCAACACCAAGGGATTCATTTTGGTCACAAAACCTCCTACAAGATGTTCCTGCGCTCGATGAACTGGTTATTCGTAGTGCCGTACCACTCCTTCACATACTTCCATTATATTCCCATATCCAGTAAGTCTAAATTTGATAGCAAAGAATAAGAAAGAGTAACTGGGTGCCACGCATGTTTGATAGCAGAGAATTGACTGTTAGCATACACATAGGTCTGAAGCACACACATGTTGTAAAATTCTTTTTTACTAGTTTTGATTAATAGGTAGGAAGTTGCATTGACTGAAACATACATAATTTTGAAGATAAAAATAAAAAGCAAGGCATGTAGCTAAAATACGCTAAAAGGCATCAGATAGTATCATAGTTTTTGAAAATGTATGAGTACACTCTTTGAGTTACCTAAGAAAAGTATCAAGATACTACTAAAAACATCAAGATTATATTCTAACATCCAAGATATGGTTAACATCTAATAAAAGTATCAAGATACTGCTAATCTACTATTGCTAATCTGCTAATCTGTTGCTGCTACAAGAACACTAGTACAAGAACTAGTACTGCTAACACTACTACAAGAACACTAGTACAAGAACACTAGTACAAGATACTGATAAACCTAGCTACTACTAGAAGAACACTAGTACAAGAACTAGTACTGCTAGCACTAGTAATGATAATGCTATCAACTACTATAAGCTGCAACAAGCACTAGTACTACTAAACCTAGCTAGCTACTAGAAGAAAATTCGGCCACAGCAAGCCCTAGCAGGAGAGAGGGGATGGGAGAAGGAGAGGAGAGGGGTAGGGGGAGTGTAGAGGGGTAGAGGGGATGGGAACCTCGATGGAAGCGACAGTACAGATAGCACGCGATAGAACCTCGCCTACTCCTCCTCCTTGTGCCACATGGATGGAACCTACGGGATGGACATCGACGGTGGGGCGAGATGGGCGCGCGTGGAAGGCTCCTACTAGTGCTTCTAGTCGCCGACACCCCTTCTCCTCCTTTAGTCGGTGGTGCTACAAAGAAGGGGAGGATCTAGATGGAGAAGGCAAAGGGGAACGGCCAACTAATTCAACAAATTTGCTAAGTGTGGACTATCCGTGGTGCATCCTTCAGAGGTGCGCCATGGATAATAATGCCCTAGATGAGTCATATGCCGCACTGGCAAAGGTTGTGCCATAGAAAAGTTATCTGTGGTGCACCGCTAAGGGATGCGCCACTGATATTTTACACTTAGCCTAAAAATTATGGATGCACTCTGGTTCGATAGAAACACCACAGTAGCCTAGTGGCTTTGCTTCACTGTTCCAATTTAAACCCTAGGACAGTCAGGTTTGAAACCTGGCTGCCTCACTTTATTTTCAGAAAAATGCTTAAAAGTAATTTTTGTGTTTTTTAATTTGACTAGTATTTTCTAAAAATACTAACTCCAATATTTTTTACAAATATAAATTCAAGATCATTAGAAATTCATTTAACACACCCGAATGCATTCACACATACACACATGGCGCTAGAGTTTCACAATTTTCTTTCCCTTCACACTCTTCTTGCCGTTCTTCGTCACGGTTGAATAATTTAGCCCAGGAATCTATTGACTTCTTCTCATGAATGGACAACCTTTAGCTGGTAGGGTGGTCATGCGTCTTCTGATCGAAGTAGTAAGTATGTCGATGTCCTCTTTGATCCTAAGGTCACTGTACTTGTCAAAGTCTTGCTTGTTGGCTTCTCCGTCCAATCCGATGATGCTCACTTTGCCGTTCCTCGTGACAACACGGCTAGGATTTGCTAGGTCGGTAATGAAAAAACATGGGTCCACTTGGCTGGGCAACCCACGGCTCATTTTACCAGTGACATTCTATCTGATAGTTATTGATTTGGCTTCAGGTATAACCATGGTTGTGAAATAACAATCTTCTATTATGTTGTTCTTGGCCCATCTAACATAGAACAACGACACCTTTTCTCCATAGTAGTCTAGGTCCGAGGTCTCCTTGATCCTTCCGTAGTATCTTTCCTTGACGGTAGTCGACTCATTCGTGAAGCATTCCATAGTTACTCCTGAGTTCTGATATTCGCTATTCTTGTCCTTCTCCTTCGTGTAGAATGTGTAGTCGTTGATGCTGTATGCTTGGTAGGTCCTAAGGCTGTGTGCGGGGCCCTGTGACAAGGTGAATATGAGTTTTTCCACTTTCTTACAAGGACTCTACAGGGGATTATTTTCAGTAGCTTCTCCTTGAACCAATGCATGAAGCTGGAGTTGTGCTCTCTTATTATTTCTCCTTGAGTCCTCATCCGTCCCAAGTCGTTGTACTTCTTCTCAATAAAGCTTTTGTGCTCAGTGCACCAAGGGTCGACCAATTCTATGTGTTTTAGCACAACTAGGTTTGCCATGTCAAAGTCAGCATGTCGAGCAGTGTGGTTGACTTAAATATCGCGGTGACCCTCGTAGTGACCACATCCAGCAAGCCTGTCAAGGTGCATGTTGTTGTCTGCCAGAACAACTGGGTCCTCATTAGTGCCTATATAATTCTGGCAGAAAGAGATGCACCTGTAGGTCAAAAATCCCTTGGCTATGCTTGCATCTGGATGAGACCTGTTGTAGATGAAGCCTTCTATGATTCCATTCATCCTTTCTAATGGCATCATGTTGTGAAGGAATGTCGGCCCGAGATGGATGATATCATCCATGACATGCAGCAGCAGATGCACCATGATGTCGAACATTGTGGACGGGAAGTAAATCTCGAGCTCATATAGTATCAGCACGATCTCTTCCTCTAGCCTTGCGAGTTGTTGGACGCCGATCTACTTTGGAGAGATGACATCGAAAAATTTGTAGAGGACAAACAACATCTCATGAACATTCTTGTCCATTATCCCTCGGATTTTGACAGGAAGTATCCGCGTCATAAACACGTGAAAGTTGTGAGACTTCATCCCGCTGAACCTATGCTTTACTGCATCTACATATCTGCTTACCATCCCCGAGTAATCGTAAGGAACTTTCACTCCTAGGAGGCACTTGATAAACTGCTCAATCTCCTGCTAACTTAGAGTGAAGTAGGAAGGGGCAGTAATAGTTGAACTTCTTGGCCCTTTTTCCCCTGCGGCGCCCTTTGGTCTCCTCCGTATGATCATCACCATCATCATCGTCGTCATCGGGGTGTCCTTCCTGAAGATCTTCCCTGATCCTAGATGTTTCAGGTTGCTTCTTGCTTTCAGCCCATCTTTGCTCCTCTCTAGCATGTTGAGAAGGGTGTTAACCAGACTCTCGCACACGTTCTTTGTTATGTGCATGTAATCTAGGATATGGGGTGTGTGGAGGATCTTCAGTATGGTAGGTCCTAGAAAACATACCTCACTTTCCATACATTCATCAGCAGGTTCAGCCTCTTTTGCTTCTTTCCCCATGCAGGGCATTCTTCCCAATTATTCAACAATTCCTCGATTTCTTCCCCTCTCCTAGGACATGGTACTATTTGGTGCTCCGCTTTGCCATAGAACAGATCTCCGTGTTTTGTCCATGGGTCATCCTTGCAAAGCCAACTTTGATGCCCTGTGTACACAGTTTTCGAAGACCCGGGATCTTTTTCTAGTTGGAGATGCGATGTACGATCCATGCACTTGACACATGAATTGTGTCCATGGTTCACCTAGCTACAAGAGGGAAATATTCTCCTCAAAGGGCGTCCCACATATTCGCTGGCGTCTCCCACAACTTTGCTAGCTTCTCTTTTAATAGCCCGATATATAGATGGATGTCGATACCTGGTTGTTTCGGCCCCTGAATAAGAATATTTATGTGTATATACCTCCTCTTCGTGCACAACCTGGGGGGAGGTTGTACGGCCATACAAACACACACCAGGTGCTATGTGTGATGCTCTGGTTGCCAAATGGATCTAATCCATTGGTGCTTGATGAGTCCAAAATTGAAGCATATTTACCTTTTGTTTTTGCATAAGTAGAGTAGGGTTTTTGGTATTTTACTGCGTTTGCGCGCACCTTTTGTCCTTGTTTCAATAGGATCCCGAATTGCTAAGTGTCTTATGAACATGTCAATTGGAACTATCATATTATTTTGTAATATGATATTTCTAAATGATAAAAGTAAATTAATTGATTTATCTTCGCACCTGGGAGAGTTGCACAAGCATGGGAGGACACAAGGGTCTTAATGACCACTGGTACGGGAGGAGTCCGCTAATACCGTCCGCCCGTACGATGTGGCAGCATGACCGCCTCGTCAAATACTTTCACCTCGCAAATACGGATCATGGATCCTACATACACAGAAACTTCTAGTCACGAAAAACCACAACAGAAAGGGATCTGGAGGATGAACTTGGAGAAGGGCAAATCCCTACCGCTTCACGGATCATTAGAGGACATCACATCATCCCTTCATCATCAACCACTGCATCGCCATCATCACTACTACCCCATCTTCCATTCATTAGATCTTGTTGTAATTCCAGATTCAATTGTGGTTTTCACTAGATTCATCCCTGTACTTTTATCCATCCATTTGATTATGATGATGTTGTTGATTGGTTCCATGTATGCGAAGTTTCCTTCGTTCTTGGGGAGATGTAGAAACCCTAGCACTATTATGAAATGAAATAAAGATGATATATTACTTGTGTCCATGATCTATTGATCTATGATGTCTGTTTGATCTCCCTCTTTAGATGGTATGTGTAGTCAGCCACATATCATTTGCCTTCGGGTCTAAGAAAAAGGGTGGAATCCATTGGATGTGTTTGGAAGTGTGCCCGGAGCTATTATGACTAGAAGCACCGGCTAGCAACCTACACGATCGAAGGAGGAATAAAGAGAGATTCACTAAGCTAATTATGATATCCATGGGGAGACCCTTAATTGCGGTGGTCTGTATGGGTGACTGCTCTTAGACATCACAGTGGTTATTTAGAGCTGACCCCATTCCTTGGCTCAACAAAGTGACTGCCTACGAGACTTGCGGTAAACATCTTATTATGGAGCTCTCGCCACACATGTCATGACATAAGAAATAGGTTATCCTAATTATGATTAATTGCAATATGATAGTGGTATATCCTACATCCCCAAGAACTCTTTAGCCTTATTGAGTTCAACCACCATTCCAAACGCTTTCGTTACTTGTTTTCGTTTACTTGTTTTATTTACTTTTCCGCATTCAACCAAAAACCTTTCAAACACCCTTTACTTGAAATCAAAGGTAGCTTACAAGTATCCTTTGGTAGACAGTGACGAGGGGCATAAAGACCTTAAACCAAATAGCTCTTTGTGGGTTCGATACTTTTATTTCGAAACTATCTACAATCGATCTATGCACGTGCAGTCATCAAGCTATTTTTTGGCGCCATTGCTAGGGAGCTAAGAGCTTTTGGTCTTTGTTCTTAGTTGCTTATTTTACTAAAGTTGTTTACTAGTTTGAGGTAAACACCATGACTACACTCGGACTGATGATTCAGCTCGATGCAGCGAAACACCTTGGGAAGTTCAATAGAGGACTTGTCAAAGAATTCCTAAGTGGGAGCAAACTAGAATATGAGGTTAACACTTGCTTTATCGCTATTATTAAAGAGAAAACTTTTGTAGGAGATGATCCAGATGAGGATCCTTACACTCATTTAATGCATTTTACCGAGTTATGCTGGACACTTAAATTGAGAAGCTATTCTGATGACGAAATTAAAGTTAAATTGTTTAGTCAATCCCTAACTAACATTGCTTTAGCTTGGTATAGAATTTGCCATGTAGAGAAAATTGGTACTTGGGAAAAACTCAAAGGAGAATTCGTATTTCAATTCTTTCACAAGGAAAAGATGGATGAGGTAAGAAGGGAGATCACGAACTTCAAAAACCACCTAGGTGTAGGCTTGGTAAGGTTTTATAAAAGGTATAAGTGCATACTAAATAAATGTGCTCACCATGTTTTACCTGAATGGTATGTTTTACATATTTTCTATGGGGGACTTAATCAAGAAATTAAACATGAGCTAGACACAAATTCCAGAGGCTCTTTTATGGAGCTAACTATAACTAAATCTTCAAAACTCCTAGAACGTATTCTTCACAATAGAGAAACTTGGGAGTTCATTTTGGTGGCGAAGGAGGTATATAAATTGAATATGATTTTCTCAATGCTTATAAGGAATCAGGTAAGGTAAGAGAAACTACTAATGAACTTCAACTTGATAATGATATTAATTTTAAAATTCTTCAATCTTTTACATAACACATTGAAGCTCCTAAAAAAGATTGGCTTCAATATATTCCCCCACCTGAGCTAGTTTGTAGCACCCCGGTAAAACCACTACTAGAAAATCGCGTGTTGTTTTTATTGTGTGCATCATCATGACCGCATGCTCATGTCATCATGCCACATTGCACTTGAGCATCGTCATGTCATCATGCATCTTTTTTCCAAAAACTATTTTCTAAAAGCCTATCTTTGTTTTCTAAATATCCCCATCTTTATTTCTAATCAAATCCCGATGTCCTTTGAAATATTTTATTGTCTAAAGACCTATTTGAAGATATTTTGTTTTAAACAAAATAAAATAAATATGTAATAAAAACGATTTTTATAAAACCGGGGAGGCAACCGCCGGCTAGGCCCAAAAGGCCCAGCCAGCAGCCGGCCTACCACCCAGGAAAACCTAACCCTAATCCCTGGCTAACTCTAACCCTAACTGACCACGTCCACCAAACCACCTAGCCGCCCACCTGCACGCGCACGCTACCTGCCCGATCACACACCCATTCATGCTACAACACAACATGAAACCCAACCGACGACCGACGTCATGCCCTAGCACCCACCCACACCTGGCCCGCAACCCAACCCCTAGACCCGCCCACTCACTCGGTCCCGCACGTGGTGCGCGTCGCCATGTACCGCAATCCCCACCCCCGCAAGCCCCGACGCCACCAACCCCTTCCCTCGCCTCCTTTCCATCAGGAACCCACGGTGCCGCCGCATGGACCTCACCCACCGCCTCTCTCTCCCAGCTTCATCACCCCCTGCTACCCCACCCCTTTGCAGGCTGCGCCTTGGGCCGTCGACCGAGCTCCACCTCATCCTAGTTCTCCGCCGCCTCGCCCATGTCACCAAGCCTTGCCTCGGGTCTCCTTCGTCCCACTGGTCCAGCGTGACACCGCTGTCAGCGTTCCCTGTGCCACGGCCTTCGTGCACGAGCCCGCCCCATGTCACCCCAAGCTCATGCGCTGTGGTGGCCGGCCTCAAGAACGCCCCTCTCCCAGCACCGTCGGCCTCCACTACCACCTGCCGTTCTCAGCACGCTCTGGAACGCTGCGACCTTCCTCAATCCGAGCCCTTCACCCTCCTCTCCGGCTTGCCGCGTTTCCACCCTCCCTCGCCTTTGGCCATGGCTCCAGTGTCGTCCTTGCAGGCAGAAGCGTCGTTGCCGCAGGAGCCTCGCGTCCGGCCGCTTCCCCGGTCTCGACCCGCTCCGCAGCCGCCACCTCCAGTTCTGCTCCGTGGTGTCTCGTTGAGCTCGCCCTCGAGGTCTTCGATTCAGTGCCTCTACTAGTCCTTCGGGTTAAAACAACGTGGAGCTGATGCTGATGTTGCTATGCAAGTGTAGCCCTGGATATGTTACAACGTGGTGCTAGTGGTGCTATAGTTTGTGAAGACCCCATATTGACATGGATGTTCGCCCTCCCAAGCATAAAGATCTACTACACGGAGCAGATGACTGAGACCGTAATCCGTAGATTTGATGACCGAAGAGCGCATTACGGAACCGAAGACCGTGGAAGGACAAGGTCCCCTTCACGGACGCCAAGGCCCCGAACCCCGACTCCGGAACCGGAAGGCGGACCCGAATACCACGAGTCCTACTTCATGGATCCGATGGTCGAGCCCTTGAAGACCGATCCCCGAACCTTCCGAGCCAAGACCATTGCCTCAAAGTGTGACCCTTTTCCAAGACACCTATTTTTATAATATGTCATATAAACTTGTTGCATATCAACTTGTACATACTTGCATACATATTTCATGGGTTCGAGTTGTATAGTCGATTCACCTCATAATCAAATATGGAGGCTATATGTGGGCTATTCTAGTCTTATAATGGCTCCATTTAAATTTCTGTAGTGAACCAATGACATGTTTTGCTTTGTTAAGACAACATTTAAATTGCGGGGTAGCTAAACAACATGAACCTCCTAATTAATTGTCGGAACCTGGTTCCGCTTAATATTACCTAGTTGCATCGCATCTTTGCCATGCAATGCATCATATCATGAACATGCCCGATCTTCTGCCATAGTATTAAATAGTGCATCCGGTGTTTCTTTTAGTGCTTTGATTCTTCGCGGATTAGGCCATTGAGTTGATGCGAGTATCGACAAGTTCTCCTGTGTATCTCCGGCAGTGTTTCCAGGCAAGCATTCTCCCCCTTTATATCTATTTTTCTTTTATAGTCTTTATTTCCTCTTGTTGATCTATTGCTATCCGTGTTGTGATGTTTTAGTTTCCATGCACTATTTATATTCCTTGCAGCCTCTATATTTCCTTGGACACATCCTATTTCCTGTTGTTTGATAAACAGTCGACCTAGTGAGTCATAGATGCTTTCTCAGGTGTTGTTGCGTGTCGTCGATGTTCCACAATTGTTGGGAGGTTGGCATATGCTTAATGGTGGAGATGATCATGGCTTTAAATATAACTTGTTAAATAAAATGCTGGGAATAGATATAACTAATGTAGAGGCACCGATGGGCAATAGATGTTATTTGGTTCTTCCACGCTCACTTGTGTCCCGTAGGCCCCCGAGTACTTAATACATGTTCCTTGAGTATTCGAAATATCCACATACGTGAGACTCTATGGATCCCCCTTTGCCTGCTCTTGATTCACACTTTATTTCTTGGAGCCACAAACTAGTTTGGGGTTTTATTACTATCATGTACTTATGCCATGATTTACTGCTTTATTTACGACTATGCATGGAGCACCTGCATTGTTTAGAACTTGTGACACGTTTCCGTTATATCGACAAGCCCAGTCACACTTTTAGGTTCCCAGTCGTGTACAGCTGTCAACACAAACCCTGGTCCGTCTCGGAGCTGGCCAACTTCGTTGCGGGTAGCTTAGTGAGGTGCCCCCCTGAAATAATTTAACAATCCTGTGAATGCATTGTTGTGAGGCCTCGTTGCGTTTTATTTGGTTCTTCCCGAGGTTGATCATGTGTGTGTTGCTATTTGTGCACCCCTGTAGGGTAAATCTTTCTGAAAGTCATGTTCACGGATATGGACGACTTGGAGCACAGTATCTCGATCATAGACAACCATAACTAAAGTAGTGCTATAAATTGACTTTGACATGTCTAGTAATCAGTTTCGCTATAACGAAAGGAGTAAATAAAAGTGACAACAACTGCTGGATTTGGAATATCTTTGGCTAATTGTATCTGACTAGTAAGTATTGCAACTACAATGGAATGGTTAACTAAAACTGCCCACTTCTTATGATATCAGGATGACTCATGCTATTTATATCTGACTAGTAAGTGCTGCAACTATAATGAATGAATAAAACTGCCAACTATATGAGTTCCTCAGTTTGACTTCCTTGTTTGGTCTCCAGGGGGAAATGTCAGGATGGGTATGATTGGTGTTAGTATCATGTTGGTGCCGTATAGGTCTTTCTTATCTCTCTCTAATAGTCGGCAGTTGTATAGAGTCTCTACAGGTTCTTTAGTGCATACTTCGCTGTCACTTCAGTCCACAATACCTATGTAGGCAAGAGCAACCGAATTCTAGACTCGCTGTGTACTGGCCTCAATACTGACTGCTCTCTTTTTCCTTTGCCCTTTGTCAGCACCCCCTTTTGTTTTAGCAGGTTTTGAGATTGACGTCGTTAGCAGGGTTACCCTTCCGGCTTAGACAGGGCAGGGTTATGGATGCCATTGGTTATTCTTCAAGGCTCTTAGCCCCATTTGCATCTTATCCGTACTCTGATGTTGTATCATTTTCAGTGACATTTGGATCTTTGTACTGTATACTTGTATTCTTGACTCTTGGAGTCGTTGTTGTATATATATGTTCTGTGGGTTCCATCGTGGACTATTGTGTAATGATATTACTTTGTTTCCACCCGCACGCAAGTGCCTGGTGGGCATCTTTGAATCGTTTCTATGCGGGTTTGGCGGGAAACGCTCAAACTTGCATAGGGCCGATTTGAGGGTGTTACATAGTTGGTTGATTCAAAAATTGCTGCTCATATAGAACCATTAACGGATATACCCCCATATGTTGAACCCCTTCCTTTTCCAAGGACCACGAGAAAACATATGATGGCTCAACACCTCGAAGATCAACTTGAAGAAGAAAGAATGTTCCTAAAGATGCTAGAAGAAGAGGCACAAGCAAGGAAAACTAACAAAGTAAGTATGCAGGAGACCCGGGAACCAACGAAAGAAGATATCCTATCCATGTTTGCACAATGCAACATGATAGAGTTAGATACAAAAGCTTCACAGTTTGTTGAAGGAAAGGTAAAAGCTAAAGAAGTTGGTAAACATATTCTCCCTTGTACTTTTGGTGGATCTTCTTATTATGGCCTCTGTGATATTGGAATAGCTATTAACGGTAATCCCCTATAATTTTATCTAAAATGCAAAATGAACTAGCCCCGGCTGAATTAGATGATACTGATATGACACTAATGCTTGCAGATAAAACACTCAGAGTTCCTATGGGAATAATTAGAGATGTCCCAAATCAATATTGGACCATATAAGTACCCCACTGATTTTGTACTTGTTAATATGCCTACTGATGTTTATTGTCCAATTATTTTCGGAAGAACTTTCTTGAACACTACAGGAGCAAACATTGACTGCAAGAGAGAAATTGTATCTCACAAGTTTGGTGAAGAGAAAATGTACTTCCATTTTTCTAAATTCCACCATCAGCAAGCTATCGAGGATTTGGATGAATATGAGTATGAGCAAGAAGAGGAAGGTAATATCATTAGTCTTGCCTCAGTAGTTATTGAAATGTCCGGTGATGATTTAGCAAGGAGTTTAGTCGTTAATAATAATATTCCCCAAGACATAGAAAAGATGGACATGGATGATTATCTTGACTCCACACTTGAGGTGGACCCCGAGATGAATCAAAATTATGAAGAACCTATAAGGAAAGTGGATGAGGAACCTCCACCTCCCACTCTCAAAACCTTACCCAAGGAATTGAAATATAGGTTTCTTGATGAAACTAATAATTTCCATGTTATTGTATATTCTAACCTTGCAGAAAAAGTCGAGGAAAACTTGATGATGGTTCTACGGATGCATCGGAATGCTTTTTGGTATTCGATGAGCAACTTGAAAGGGATTAGTCTTTCGATAGCCACTCATAGAATATTTATGGAAGAAGGAGCTCAACTGATTGCAGATTTTCATATGCAAATTAAACCTCACATGAAATAAGAGGTAAGGAAGGAAGTAATATGTTTATTAGATGCAAGAATCATCTTTCACATGGACGAAAGTGATATGGTAAGTCATTTTCATTGTGTTCCTAAGAAAGGTCGATTTACTATCATTCAAAATCAACACAATGAGATTCGCAAAAAAATGAACACAATGAGATGGTACCTACTAGAACCGTTATTGGTCACATGATGTGTATCGATTATAGAAAACTTAATAACAAAACTAGAAAGGATCATATCCTTTACTGTTTATAGATCAAACTTTACAGAGGATTTCTATGCATTCTCATTTTTTCTACCTAGACGGTTATTCTAGTTTTTCTCAAATTACTGTTCACCCTGATGACCAACTAAAAACAACCTTCACTTGTCCTTTCGGTTTGTATGCTTATTTCCGTATGCCTTTTGGTCTCTGCAATGCCCCTGCCACCTTTCAAACGTGTATGATTGCTATATTTGCTGATTATGTTGAAAGCATTATGGAAGTATTCATGGACGATTTTTCTGTTTATGGAACTTCATTTAATCATTGTCTCCGTAACCTTCATAAAGTTTTGCAGCGATGTGAAGATACTAACCTAGTCTTGAATTGGGAAAAATGTCACTTTATGGTTCGAGAAGGTATAGTGCTTGGTCACAAAATTTTAGGTAAGGGTAGATAAGTTGATAAAGCAAAGATTGAAACAATAGAAAGGCTGCCCCCTCCTTGAGATGTAAAAGGTATTACGAGTTTCTTAGGCCATGCTGAATTTTATAGAAGATTCATTAAGAACTACTCAAAGACTGCCAGACCACTAACCAACCTGCTACAAAAGGATATTGCTTTTAACTTTGATGAAAATTGTCTTACTGATTTCAACATATTAAAGCAATCCCTTCTTGAAGCTCCTGTTATAAAACCGCCTAATTGGAAAAACATCTTTTGATCTATTTTGTGAGGCTAGATACGAAGCTGTTGGGGCAAGTATTTCCAGTATGATGGTGATGAACTCAATATCATTCATCATGCTAGTCGCACCTTAAATGGCACCAAAAAGAATTACCCCATGGCAGAAAAGGGATTTTCGCTATGGTTTTCTCCTGCGATAAGTTTATATTATTGACTATAAGGTAAGAGTGCATACTGATCGTATTGGCTTGAAAGTAATTCTTGAGAGGACTAACGTTAATCCAAGGATGGTCCATTGGACTTTAATTTTGCAAGAATCTTGATTTACAGATTCTCCAAAGAAAGGAAGAACCGGAGGAAACATCCATGGACATTGAGGAAATAGAATCACTTGCGACCAACCTTGTTCAAAGGGAAAAAGAAAAGCTTGATTCAAGAATTAAAAGGAGATGAAGGAACCCAAGTAAACTCATTTCCTCTAGATAAACAAGATATTTGAAATCTTGATTCATCCTTCTTCTAGATGATTGTTTTCCTTTTCTATTCATATTTTTGGTTTCCCTATGTTCTTCTGAAGTTAGTGCGGGTTTTACGAGGTTGTTACGGGTGGACGGTACGACCGCTATAACACCCCAATGTTAGCTAATCCAGATTAGGGTTTTGATTGTGCATTCATGAGCATCATTATTTTTACTAAGTTAAAAATGAATTCAAGAAATAATGCAAACACCTAACCCTTTTCCCCACTTTTTGAAATTATCTCAAATGGTTTTGATATTTTCAAACTTACCAAAATTGTTGGAGCCCAAATGGATTAAGGGCCTCACTGTATTTCATTACATCTTACAAACCATCTGGTATTTACAAATATTTCAAATTATATTTCAAATACAAATACAAATTGGAAAGAGAGAAAACAGAAAAAGAAAAGGTTTCAGAAATAAAAATAGCAGAGAAAGAGTAGCAGCCGCAGCACAACTAGCCCAACATCGTGCTTTTGTTATCTTCCGCTCGCGCGTATTATCCAAAGCCCAACACCATACCAAGGTCGTCGCCTTTGGTCGCTCCCCTCGTCATCTTCGATGATGACGGGAAGCTGTTGCATGTCGCCGCCTTCACCATCGATCCGCGCCACTCGCTCGCTGCTGTCTGTTAGGCTCTGAAGGAGGATAAGATCACCGCGCTGACACAGTCGTCCTCATATTGGTCTTCTACCTCCCTTTCCTTGGATATCTCTTCCTATTCTCTCTAGGTGCCCGAAACCCTAGCCTAGGTCGCGGTCGCTTCTCCTGGCCACCCTGTGCCCCGTCGACAGCGCTTCACCTTCACCCCAGGAACCTTCCCATCCAAGCACGCAAGCCAGGAAGGCCCCAGACTACCTATTCAAGCTCACCTTTCTCGCCTCTGATGTTGCCGACCGACGGTATCACCATCGCTTTTGGCCTTATCGTGCCTCTCCGAGCCCTTCATCGGCATCATGGTGAGTCATTGGTGCTCCATCACCTCCCAATCGTCTCCTACATTATCTGTAGCTTGCTCCCATCGTCCATCTGAGGCTAGTTCCACAACAGCTTGTCGTCGGCTGCCCTCCGGGGACCTATTCCTAGAGGCACCGCCACCTTCGTGTCTGCCTTACTATGCTAGTTTGATTAGGCCAAGTCACGCAGTCCTGCTCGCCCTCCTACACCACTGCCGGCCACCATCTATCGTGTTGCCGTCGTGGTGATGTGGTGCCCACGTCAGCAGCATGCAAGGTTGGCCCCGGTGACAACCTATGTGGACCGAGACCCAGCCGTCAGCCTCTATGGCTAGACACAGCCACAGTGAGAAATGTCCCCAACCCCGCGGTGACGGTAGCCCTCCGTCACGCTGACGCAATAAAGTTTTATATTGGTTTAATAATTCAGAAATTGGATTAAATCTTATAAAATCAATATCTAATTATTTATAAGTCTGAAAAATATGTATAATATATCAAAATGTTAAGAAAAATGAGATCTACACTTTAGAATAAAAATCATGCATTGTTTAACACCTTTAATTAAGAATTTTGTTAGGAGAACAATAACAACCATGTAGGACCATTTGCAGATCTTCTGGAAATATCATTTTTAGGGCGTTCCGACCCTAATTAAATCGGTGAGAATGTTTAGGGTTTCCGAAGCTCTGCTTTCTAATTATCAACAGGAAAAGGGAATCATAGCCCCACCATTATACAATCCTATAATTTCAGAAGCATTTCAATTCTTGTCGCAATGCAGACGATTCTATTGAGGTCTTTTATCGATAGATGGAGTATCCTATCTATTGCATTACTCCCTTGAACTTATATTACGTGATCCACTACTCCTAGCATAACTAATTTTGGCTTGTGTGCACTTCTAGAGCTTATATCTGTGTCTCGCTTAGCCATGCTTAGCTGTTAGTGCTGGTTCATCCACAGGATGTATCAATAGCAGAGAATCTAGTATGACAGGAGATCGAGATATATTGATGAGGTGAGATCAGTTGTAAAGGTTAAACATGCTAAGGCTTGTATGGGAGTCCATAGTGGAATGTGGTTTTTGTAGTCCCATGATAGCTACCACTAGGAACCGAGACGAGCGTACATCCACACGGAGCTTGGGAACCTCGACCAACAAACTTGCCTAGTACAGTCCATGAGTCACATAGTTCGGGCGTTCCGTTCGACATATGCATAGAAAATGATTTGAAAGATTTGGAGGGGTGAAGGTCCATCATGATAGGTAGATAAGCATGGACCGGGTTGCTTGGGGTGGATAGAGCCCTTGATAAACCAATCTCGCCTCACATCTCTAGGGACCGGCTTCGGGACTTGACCCTTTACGGCGGAACCCTCCTTAGGGCATGACTCATGGTCTCAGCAAAAGTAAGGTAAAGGTCGTGGCCAACCATCCTATGTAGGCCTTCCAAGGAAGAGGGCTCAAACGTTGACATTTAGAGCCAGTTGGTACGTGTGGGTAAAGTTGTACACCCCTACAGGGTTAAATCTTTTTTTAAAGCCGTGTTCACGGTTATGAATGTTTGGTGACCGAATTCTAAAATCATAGAGAAGTGTAACCTAACCATAAAACTTGGAGGTTTCAACATGTGCTTAAAGATGCTTCCTCAGGGTACGAGGGTGTGATCCTAGTTGAGCGGTAATGATGATTACTTGGTGGATATCAAAAGATGATGATCAATACTTTGGAGATGTCGCTCTCTTATCCCCTTTTAAAATATTCTGATTATACGAGCTTCTTCTCACTTTTGTTTTGAAAACAAAGATGGCTTTATGAAAAATAACCGCACTAATCATTAGTATTGTGGAGTACACCCTGTACTCACCCTTGCTTTGTTGACACTTTTTGTAGAAGAGTATCCCTTAAAGACCAGTTTGGTACGACATCGACATGGACGAGTAGATTGGGGTTCCTGGTCGACAGCCTGGAATCTATGGGCTGGGACGTCATCATTATGCTTCGGGCCTCTTAGGCCATTTGTTAAGTTTGCTATACTTAATAGCATAACATTCCTTCTATTGTTTGATGTTTGTGGTTTTTTTTGACTATCTACTGTGAGGCAAAAAGCCCCACAGCCTCCCACTTTATTAAGAAAGAAACAAAAGTTTATGTACAAAAAGATAAGAGAAAAACAGAAAAAGGAAACCTAACTATTACAAGCTATGAAGGCAACCTCCCAAGTATACAAAGGGATTACTGTAAAGTGTCAATCCATCTGAGTAATTTCTCTCTATTTGCTTGTTTCATTCTGTGACTTTGAAGAGTGAGGTGAAAAACAAACCGGCTCTTCCAGGTAGCAGAACGAGGCTTGATATTCTAAAAAATCATCTCATTCCTCACCTTCCAAATATTCCAACATGGAATGAATACTACCTCAGCAAAGAAAGGCTGAGAAAAGTTCTTCCTGGCAGCAAGTGCAATCTGTAATCTATCATTCCCATCTCCCCAATCAATCTAGAGGAAAACCCAGGTCCTTACACTGAAAGTGTAGTTAAAAAATAGATGGTCCATGTCCACATTATGTTTGCCTGGGCATAAAGCACAATCAAAAATGTCCGTGACATTTCAGTGTCTTCTTTGCATCATATCACGAGTGTTCAGTCGATCGCTAAGCATCAGCCACGCAAACATCTTAATTTTCATCGTGCACTTGCTTCTCCAAATCCACTTGTATAAAGGGCAAACGACAATATGGTCAAAGACATGATGATAGTAACTTGTAGCTGTGTAATGACCCCAAGAACACTGCCAGCTATCAACCGCACTCTCCTGCAAGGAAAGGTGGTCAAGCCACTCCCCAATCTGTAGGAATTCATCATATGCCTGTCGAGATAAAGGTAGATGAAATTCAGACGATCTGTCCTGGAGAAGAGCCATTTCCTTAATAGTGATTTTATCATACTTGGCAAAGGAAAAGAGCCTAGTAAATCAATCCCTCAAAGGCACCCTGGAACTGCCAACTTCCCAGGCATCAGACCAAAACAGAATAGTGTCTCTTGAAAGGACCTTGGGCAGGGCGATCTGTCGAAAATTATCCATGAGGGAAGCAACATCATGCCACCAATAGGATCCACAAGCCTTAGCAGCATGAGGTACAACATTTACATAATAGAAATCTAGCTTTACCTAGGGAATATGAGTCTCCTTATTATAGAACTTGTTTAGGAATTTGATAAGAAGATCATCATTTTTATGTTGGAAATCAATGATACCAAGGCCACCCTTCATCTTAGGTTTACAGATCATTTCCCAAGCAGCCAAGGATTGCTTTGGAGTGTCAGCATTATCCCTCCATAGGCATTGTCTGATGATTCTGTTAAACTGTTTAGTAATACCAAGGGGTACATGGATAGTGCATAGCAAATGCAGAGGCATAGAGGACAAGGTTGAAACAACCAACTGGAGTCTTGCCCCCTGAGACAGGAAGCTAGAAGTAGCAGTTAATCTTTGTTCCAAAGATGAACCACCGAAGAGAGATCTTGAATGGTGGGCCTAGAACTACCAACAGACAGGCCAAGATAGGTGAAAGGTAAAGAATCCACCCTACAACTAAATTCTAGAGCCAGCGTCTGCAGAGAAGGTTCCTCCACATTGATACCAATCATTGAGGACTTGTGATAATTGATATGTAACCCACTAGATTCATAGAAGACCTGAAGCACTTTGTTTGAGAGACACTACCTGCTCAATATTGGCAGGCATGATAAGAAGAGTATCATCTGCATATTGGATAATGGAAAAATCAGGATCACTAGTGTTGATTGGCAGTTGAATTCCACCTTCTCTCAGCAAGTTGTTAACAGCTGACTGCAGAAGATCACCACCAAGAACATAGAGAATGGGGGAGAGAGGGTCCCCCTGTCTCACACCTCTTCTGCACTGAAATTGTTTCCCAGGTACTCCATTGAGCAGCACAGAGGACACTCCAGAAGAAAGAAAGTCCTTCACCCATCTGATCCACTCAGAACCAAAACCTTTATGCTCCATAATCTATATCAAAGCCTCATGCTCAATGGAGTCAAAAGCTTTCTCAAAATCAAGCTTAAGAATGATAATACGCCTCCTAGATTGGTGACACTGGAAGAGATATTCAAGTGACCAAGCCAAACAATCCTGGATAGTCCTAGACTTAATGAACCCATATTGGTTTTTATGAACATAGTGGAGGATCTTCTCCTGAAGTCTGTTTGCAGCAAGCTTAGTGATAAATTTCAAGCAAACATTGGTTAAGGAAATAGGTCTATAGTCACCCACTCCCTCAAGAGAATTGACTTTAGGCACCAGAGTAATGTAGGAGGAGTTAATGTTCCCCAGAGAGATAGTCCCAGCATGGAAATCAATGGCCAGTTTGTAAAAATTAGGAGCAATAATATGCCAACACTTTTTAAGAAAGAGCCCATTAAATCCATCAGGCCCAGGAGCCTTATCAGCTGGCATATTTTTAATAATAAGATCCATTTCCTTCTTTTCAAACGGTTTAGTCAAGTCAAGGAGATCAGGAATGGGTTTCAGGAGAGAGGCAAGCTTAAATCCCATAGAAATACCCTTTACCTGACCCATCCTCTCCTTAAATTTGCTCAACACCAGACCAGCCATTTGCTGGTGGTCAGAGATAACTTCCCCATCATCATCTTTAAGAGAGGAAACGGAATTCCTTCTGAATCTTTGACTTGCCATGGCATGGAAGAACTTTGTATTATCCTCACCCACTTTAATCCATCTGATAGAGCACATGTTTCTCCAATAGGTACATTGTGCCTTTAGTAGCTTTTGCAGATGAACCTTAACAATATTTCTGAAGTTAAACTCTGGTTTTGTGAGGGCCCTGAATTCCTCCAATTGGTCCAGGGAAAAAATGACTTCGTTGCATTTATCAATAGTGACTTTAATTGTGGACAGACTAGTTTGCCATTGTTTGAGGTCATATCTCAAGCATTTCAATTTGTGAGCCAACACAGCAGCACTATTGGCCTTATGGGAAGGTTTGCTCCAAGATTTCTTGACACAATCCAAGAAGGTGGGGTGCTGAACCCAATAATTTTCAAACCTGAAAAGCTTGGCTCTAGGAATAAGAGTGTCAATTGTCGCCATACAAGGAACATGATCAGATGAGGATTTGGACATGGGAAGAACAAGGGTGTTGGGGAACTTAGTAGTCCAGGAAGGAGAAGTAAAAAACCAGTCCAGCCGCTCAAGCAAAGGTTCATTTTGCATATTGGACCATGTGTACATCTCCCTTTTATTGGCAATTAAATCAAACCCAAGTGGCCCATAATGTCATTAAAGATAAACATGTCATTCAGATCTCCACCGGGCTTGTTTCTATTCTCCTGAGATCTGATAAAATTGAAATCACCTAGCAGAAACCAAAGAGAGTCCACAGGGATGTTGAGGTTATAGAGCCAGGAGGTAAAATTATCTCTTTCAGGTCCATTGCAAGGCCCATACACAGACACTAGAGTCCAACTGTCAGAGTTATGTGCAGATTGGAAATAAACCATCACATCAAATCTCTGAATTTCAACCAGAGTACCCTTGAAAATAGCAGAATTCCAGAGAACAATAATACCCCTAGAGGCTCCACAGGAGGGGGAATAGGAAAAATTGTCAAAGCGCTTAGGACAGAATTTCCTGATAATTCTATGATCAAAATAGTCCATTTTCATTTCCTGGAGGCATATGATAGAGCACTGACATTCATAAATTTTAGCACGCACATCTCTTTGTCTTTTTTCAGAATTCAACCCTCTCACATTCAAATCAAGCACACACCATTTTCTATAAGACTAATTGTCTATTACAAACCAAGATAAAACAGAAAGTCTGTCCGAGGCATCTAGGTCTGGGAGGATGAAAATAGACATCAATAGAAGGGTAGCAGACTCTGACAGACACAGAGAAACTCAAGACAGATAACCACATAGTACTTAACATAGTGATCTAGACCAATAGAGTACTGACACAAACAGAAAGGAAACAGAAAGGGCCCAAGACAGGTACACCCCACAAACATAAAACAGTTGGCATCATCATTTGGAACTTGTGGGGGTGTCAGGATCTTCAGGGTCCGCCATAAGCTTCTCCTTCGTCATGTCTTTAGCAGTAATTCCAAGACCAAATCCCACCTCTTGTAGTGTAGCAATTGGAGTTGGAGGGATCTCCATGGTCCTAGTCGTCTCCTCCTCTAGGGCGGCCTATTGCAGTGTGTCAGGATCACCACCCTCAGGTGCAACAGAGGAGTTCAGGGCCGCTTTGGGCATCTTCCTCCTCCTCTTGGCAGGTGTGCGAGAGTCAGGTAGAGATACATGCTTATGTCCATCTCTGACAGAGTTGTTCCTTGTACTACGGCGCAGGCCTCGATCACATAGTGGAGTTTTCTGCTTAGTTTGTCTTCCTCGAGCAGCCTTGCTGACAATAGAGGAAGTGAAAACAGGGGGCACAACAGCAACTTCCTCGTCATCAATAGAGAGGATTTCAGGACCCTTCCTAGAGACAACAGGTAAAATAAGTCTGTCAGCAGTAGATGTCCAATCAGAAGGAAAGAAAACCTGTGGAAAGTCCATACCCTCAGACCAAGAATGTTTTGATAACAGCAGGGGTCTAAAAGTGCTGGCAGAGGGCAAGTTGCAGGGGAGCTGATTCAATAAGGCAGTAGGAATAGCAGATCCAAGAAACGTCTGAAATCTAAGATGAGGTGGTAGAGCAGGCCCAATGATCTTGCAACTTGGAGCATATCTATTCAGAAGCTGGGAAATTGGATCAGCATCCAAGACATCATAGATCCTCACATGGTTGAAAATGACATTGTTATTGCCTTGTCCATCATTAACAGAGTCATCAGAGTCAGAATCCTGCTGAACAACAGAGTTGTGGACATCCTCTACCACCTGCTCCTCAGGCTGGTTTTGTGGCTCCTCAGGTTGAAAAAAGTCATCATCCTGAACATTGGGAATATGAGGCACTTCATTCCAACCAATCTCAAGAAATTTAGGAATGACAAAGTCATTATCATTGTGCTGCATATGTCTAGAGAGGGGGTGAGGGTTACCATCTGGTGGCATCTGATCCTCACCAGCAGGGAAAGCATCAGCAAAATCCGCAGTTAGGATGTAACAAACAGATGTCCAAGTTTCTTTGGTAGCACCCATATAATTCCCAAAAAAAATATCTCTAGGGACAGTCTGGAGGGATGCGAAAGATGCATAAACCATGGTCCTCTCAGCAACCTCCTCATCTTGGTGCTAATGGTGAAATTTCCCAAAGGTGGCAATAGCATGGGAAATATCATAGTCATTACGGTAATCAAGCGGGAGCCCCAGGAACATCAACCAACCATTGCGGTGTCCATGCTCCATTCTTTCGTTATCTCTATCATCATGGTTGACAGACCTCACAAAGACACCTTGCTGTTGTAAAGGGAACAAGGCATGTCCAACCAAGGCAGCACAGGCAACAGCACTACACAGACGAAAAAACCCCAAACCAAACAGACAGGGTTGCACATCATCCACAACTCTTTGCATTGTGTTCACAATTAAGTCATGAACCTACTCATGCCAGAACTATTCCGTGCCAAGAGGTGCATGCGGCATCAGGATCGCAGTGCAGAAGGACTCATGGCGTTGGGGAGGGAGCACGGCAGGGTTGTAGAATGTCTGTGGTAGACATGTCGGCCCACCGTTGATGATCTGACGCCCCAGAGGCACCCACGGCACCGGGTTGAGCGGGAAGTTGGCCATGCGGATTGGGCGGAGCAATGTAGAAGGGAACGGCGGCAGCGGTGGATTCACAGGCGGAGAGGACAGGGCCGGGGCGAAACCGAAGAGCCAGGGTCCTGTTCACGGTAGTGTGCCTTAGAAGATGGAACGACAAGCTTGTCCAAAAGGCAACTGACGCATTTGTCTCTATCGGCACTGCTCTTTTTTGGTAACCATCTTTTGGTTAATTTCGGCGTGCAATCTTTCTCAATATGGCCCAAGTGGAAACAGCGCTGGCAGTGGATCCTTTTACTCTTGCAATTTAATGTGTCATGGCCCATTGAGAGGCAACGCCCACAGTTCCAAAAATGGTAGGCAATATCATCAACCACCTTGTCAAGGCCGAACAGCTCATCCACGTCAGATACCGAGCTCAGCGGCCCACCATCATTATGGACCTGGGATTGTGCAAGATTCGCGGCCCGAGAATCACGGTTCAAACTTAAAGTCGGTGCCTTGGCGGGATTTCCCTCCTGAAATTATAGCCCAGGCTCAGGTGTAGACGGAGACTGAAACTGTTCTGACGGGGAGGGTCCAGAGGATTCAGTAGCAGCATAGTAGCCCGTGCAGGCTTCATAGGCCATGATCGAGGAAAAAGAAAGATGGCGCTGGGCACAGGTAGCAGCACCTCTATGTAAGATGGACTTAGGTATGAGCTTAAGAGCATTGAGAGATTTATCAGTATGATGTTTGTTTGGACTAACCAGAGTCCATTCCTCGCTGCATTCCTTCTGCCAATGAGCAAATTCCCTCCTCCAATTTGGGCCTCCATTGCCCCATGTATGAAAATAGCATTTGAACTGCTTGCAGGAGTAAGATCGCAGAGAGTTAATCAAGAAACCAACATGCCTGGAAGCAACAGAGAACCTAAAAACCCTGTCATGTAGATGAATGACAGCCAAGTCATCACAGAATCCACCCAGACAAGCTTCAAGTGCCAGACTGACAGAATCTGCAGTGACTCTAAACTTTGATCTGCCAAACGAGACAGCCAAGAGGAAGTGATTCGCTTTACCAACTGGATGAACTGTGGAATTGAATCTGCGCTTGACATCAGCCTTGAAATGATAACTAGGTGAAAAATCCAGCCCAAGGGCAATAGAATTGTAGACCGCTGAGGTGGGAGCCAGATCAGGGTAGGTCGCCGAAGCAGACTCACCATTGTTTTCACAGATCGACCTAGGGGCACCTCCGGGGAAATGCTAGACAACACCTTCGAGAAGATGCAAGACCCATATAGAGACTCGGTGCAGACACCAACCTTGGCAATGTGGACAGGGAAATGCAACTCAGATCCAAGACCGACCACTTCATGAGCCGCCACCTCTCTCCTAGCCAAAGGACTTCCTTTGGCATTCATTAGAACAATCCAACCTGGGTGCTTGGCTGACCAAAGGTGAACCGATCCATCATAGGACTTTGCTCTCCCACGATCCAGATCCTTGGAGGTAGAGTATGTTGCCTTCCACAGAAAACTTGGTGGTCGCATGGTCGAGATAGGGCAAACAAAGGGCAGAAGACACGCACCAGACTTGGAAATGAACGTCGAGGAGAATGGTCGGATCAGAAAGACGAGGATCTCAAGGATCCAAGAGATCGCCGGAGATAGGTGATGGCGGCGGTGGAGGTGGGGGAGACGCCATCCTCAAAAAAATTGATGTTTGTGGTTAGTGACCTATGTTTGTAATATTTTGGATTTTTTCTTAGTTATTGCTGTGTTACTGATTCTTCACTTGATACCCTAGAGCTCTAGGTTAATATTTTGGTAGGCTAAGGTCTAGGATCTGTTTAACCCTGATATTGTGGGTGTTACAGTTCTTGGTATCAGAGCAGTGCCGACCATAGGAAAACCTTGCTACTGGTCGATGTTGAGTCTAGTGCTTATGAAAACTATTTTAAAGTGGAAAAGTATTTGGGAAAACTCTAGTATGCTTGTTTTTATTCTCATATGTTATCGCTGAAAACTCTGGGTCATCTTACCTTGTGTTGATTTGGAAAAGTTTTGATATCTCTTCTAGTCTTTCAAAGCTTAGGTGCCTTCCGGGCATGTCGTTTCTCAGCCAGTTGACCTAGTCTTAAGTTCTTTAGAGTTGTGTGTGTTCTGTTCCTTGTTTTCCTTGCTCTGTTTTAGCTAAAAAAATCCTCTTGTCAAGGGAGGTATGATGGGTAGGCGACCTGATACAGCAGAGTGTCGAACACCGATACGGAGAAATCCCCTTCGCCGGCGTAGTGGAACCGCAGCACGGAGTCGTACTGGATGCGGTGGGTAATGAGGAAGCGGTCCCAACCGTCGCAGAGATACATCTCATCGGGCGGAAGGGTCTCCATGCTCACCCTCCATCTCTCATGCCCACCGGAGTACAATAGCTGCGCCGTAGAGATACATCTCATTAGGCGAAAGGTCCACCATAATCCCAAGGACGAAGCGTGAGGGGAGTCTCACCCTGGCAAACCAGTCAGAGTTCCCAAGGACGACGATGAAGTCGATCACCTAGGCAGGCTCAAGATCACCACCATACGAGGAAGCGCGGTGGCAGGCGGCAAAGGCCTTGGCTTGACACTAGATCTTCCACCACGTTCCCCGCGGTGGCCACGACAACTCACATGCCGCGCCTTACCGGGGCCTCACCGGCGGGCACCTCTGTGCCTGAGGGAGAGGTGGCGGCAAGGGAGATGTCGTGGCCTCCGCGTTTTTCTCGGCCACTCCCGCGTGGGCATTCGCGGCCACACTTCACGGGAGGGGCCACCTCCGCCTCAGGCGGAGCAAGAGCAAGAGTGCCTCCACCCTCGACCATGGTGGCCTCGCCTGTCTCGATGATGGGAGGGTACGGGGACGCCATCAAGGATGACGAAGCTTTGGTTCAAGAACGCAAGAAAGAGTTAGAGGCATGGAGTGAGAAGATCACGCGTGCACGCCCTAATATAATGGGGAAAGTTGAAAAGACATGTTGTTGTGCCCGGCATGCGATGATAACTCCAAGGCCCCATGCCATCGCGTTGTGGGACGAACCCACAGGGCAAAGGCGACGTGCCCAAGATTTGCGGTGGAGAACTCACGGACACTTCAAATACACGACCAGTATGAGGGCGTGGTAGGCCTGTGTTGACCGAGCGAGCACTGGGACCCACTAGCCATACTAGGCCGCTTGCCCCTTCGAGTCCATCAGAGGATACGTGCAAGCCAAGCGCCCAGGGGCTACTGTCAGGGCCCTGGCAAATGGGGTGCCATGACCCAGTGGTTACCAGGTCCAGCGCCTGATCGAGACAAGCCTTTAAGAGGTCATGATGCCTTGAGAGGCGTCCTGGGCGAGCAGCCCTTCGCGAGGCCCCGCTCCTCAAGGAAACACCCTCTAGAGGAGGACCCTCCCCCTATAGCGCTCCACCGCACCACCCGACTTTGGATGATCTAGAGCACATTCCGGGGCTTATTTGTAATCCCACCAAGCGGCCAATAGGCGAGGTAGGCCCTAGCAAGGGGTGCAGCGGGTCTGTGCCCTCTATTCGCCTCGGTAAAGGAAGGTTCGGTCTGACCCCTTTTCCACAATAGAAGGACATATGACTTCAGCATGGCAGGAACCCCACTTTTTTGTTTAGGTGCAAGGGAGACAGCGGGCGGCTCCAAACGAGGACAAACAAGGAAAAGGAAGGCCACTTTACCAGCGGTCGGAGAAGCACCAAATACCCAAGACTCGGTCCACCAAAAACTAGTCATGTAGACCAGGACCTCAAGGAGCGGCTCTATGGTGACCCTTCCCACCCATGGACCAGGGGAAGAGGCCTGACGTCGCCCAGTATAAGGAGCCCTTCTACTACCTTAGAGGGGGTCAATCCTTTAGATCTAAAACCCTAGACTTTCATCCTCCATTGTACCCTCACGAAGCACGCGAGCAATACAACAAAGCAGGAGTAGGGGCTTTACCTCCTCACGAGGGTCCCGAACCTGGGTAAAAAAACCTGTGTCACCTCTCTGTTAGGTGCTTGCTCCGCTGCCACAGTCATCGCCGAGTTTCCTTGGAACCGCGTATTCATCCCCCTCTCGAACCAAGGGATCGTTGGACCCTATGTTCCTTCAGGGGACAAATCTTTGACTTTAGTGTACAGCCACATGGGGCTTGGGAACCGCTCGACCAACTAACTTTCCTAGTAGATTCCATGAGTCACATACTTCGGGCGTTCCATTCGACATATGTATAGAAAATGTTTTGAAAGATTTGGCGGGTGAAGGTGCATCATAACAGGTAGGTAAGCATGGACTAGGTTGCTTGGGGTGGATAGAGCCCTTGATAAACCAACCTCGCATCACATCTCTAGGGACCGGATTTGGGACTTGACCTGTTATGGCCGAACCCTCCTTAGGATATGACTCATGGTCTCAGCAAACGCAAGGCAAAGGTCGTGGCTAATCACCCTCTATTGGCCTTCCAAGGAAGAGGGCTAAAACGTTGGCATTAAGAGTTGGTTGATATGTGTGGGTAAAGTCGTACAGCCCTGCAGGCTTAAATATTTTCTTAAAGCCGTGTTTATGGTTATGAATACTTGGTGACCAAATTCTAAGATCATGGGGAACTTTAACCTAAGTGTAAAACTTGGATATTTCAATGTGTGCATAAGGATGCTTCCTCAGGGTATGAGGGGGTGATCCTAGTTCAGAGGTAATGATGATTACTTGGTGGATATCAAAAGATGATGATCAATACTTTGGAGATGTTTCTCTCTTATCCTGTTTTAAAATATTCTGATTAGACGAGCTTCTTCTCCCTTTTGTTTTGAAAACAAAGATGGCTTTATGCAAAATAACCCAACCAGTCAGAAGTCTTGCAGAGTACACCCTGTACTCACCCTTGCTTTGTTGATACTTTTTGTAGAAGAGTAAGTGCTCCGCTGAAGACTAGTTTGGTACGACATCGACACCGACGAGTAGCTTGGGGTTGCCGATCGACAGCTTAGAATCTATGGGCTACGACATCATTATTACACTTCAGGCCTCTTAGGCCATTTGTTAAGTTTGCTATACTTAATAGCATAATTTGCCTTCCGTTTTTTGATGTTTGTGGTTAGTGACCTCTGCTTGTAATATTTTGCCTTTTTTCTTTGTTATGAGCTTGCTGTATTAACTTTTTGTGTCGTAGGGTTCTATTGTGTTACCGATTCTTCATCGGATACCATCGAGCTCTAGGTTATGCTTATGTCAGACTAAGGTCTTTGATTTGTTTAACCCTAATACCTAGGGTGTCACAACTGCACCAGCCCATACCACTGCTCATTAAACGGTGAGTACTTCCTTATTGTTTTTAAGTGTTTCGGTACGACTGCACCCTACGGGCACACCCGACTATACATTAGGTCGTTTCCTACCCTGTGTTCTCTCGTTTGTTTGGTTTATTTATAAAAAACGGAGTCGGTAATCACTAGTACGGTCGGAACGTATGGGCGAGTCTCGCCCGTACCACTTGGTCAGTTGATCTCTTACCGATGTCGAAGAGTCGTGTTTTGGAAAGAGACCTAGTATGGGCACGTCGTACGGGGATATGCTCGTACCAGTGGTCATTACATTTTCATTTTCTTCCTTTTTCTCTTATTCCTTTCCTTGTTTGCTGGGATTCTTTTCTTGGACGACCGTTTTTATTCTAGTACAAGTTTTTACCTTTTGATAACCCTTAATAAGCCTCCCCAGAGGTCTTTCTCCCTGTTATATCAACAGATCTAATATCCTTGATGCACTACCCAGTTCCAGGCAAAGGAAAACATCTAGGACTCATGGCTCCCTTGTTGGATAGCTTCCAGACTTCCGTCATTGAAGCAGATGGCCGTGAAGCTCAAGGCCTAAGCCCGAAGAATAAGAGGTATGCTTCTGACTCTGACTCTGATGATGTGAAATTTGAGACCTTCATGGAACAATTGAAGAGAGTGTGGAAGCAGCCGGCTTATCTGGCTATGGTGAAGCTAGAGGATGAAGAAGAAGCAAAGAAACCCCATGGGAAGGGGTGCATAGAGTCACTCAAGTTCATCTCCACCAACTACTCTTCACCCAAGCGTAAGAAAGCTAACTGGCTTGATGTAGGAACTTATCGAGAGACTACAACATATACTTCTACAACAAGGAAGATTACCCTTAACGTGTGCATGAGCATAAAGCCACAAGAAGTTTGGGAGTTCAACCTTCTGGACGTGCCCATCAACCCGCACTTTCCAGAAACTGAACATCGTCTTTGCAAGATAGAGAAGTATCATAAGGTAGAACTCCTCCATTAGGAGATTGTGCGTGAATGCCTCGTAGATATTGAAAGCAAGAAGGAACTCAATGACGTGCAAAGTAGAGTCGTTGAAGGGATGTTTCTCTTGCATTTGAATCTGCAAAACTGTCTTCATTGCATATCTGCCCTGGAGGAGACAAACAAGAAACATCGTGCAGCTTTCTCTAACAGAACTCCTTCACCTTGAAGAATGCCACAATATCGAATAATCGCAAGGTATTATTTGATCCCACCGTCTTGATCCCAATCTTGAGGGATATCTATAACACCTTGTAATCTCTCTTACAGTTTTAGCATGTTTACTTTACCGCACGTATGTTAGGTTTTAATTCAAAAATTTGCATTAGTTGCATCATCTTTAAGATCCCTTCTATTCAAGGAAAGAACTATATCCGTTGAGTTTCAAAACTTTATGATATTTGAAGTAATCTTTTGATTCATGAGTACTTTATTAGATGATTGAATTAGGTTGAGTGTTATGAGACTTGTACAGTTTTTATGATTTTAGGGTCTTCCACACCAATAAAAGTATTTATTAAATTAGGAGAAGAAATATCTTGGTAGTATATTATAGTCACAGGATTGAGTTTATAAGATCCATAAAAAGTAGTGAGCATGATCAAGTAGCTCTGCTATAAAAAAGAAAGAGAAGAGAGATAAAATAGTTATCAAGAGAATTTCAATGCAAAAGAATAGTACAAGCTTGAAAAGAGAAAAACAAAATGGATGATCATGAATCTTCATTACTCAAATCAAGTGCTCAACCAATTTAACCTTATGATTATATAATATGTTTAATCACTAAAATCTTATTATAACTTCATTAATGCAAAAAGGTGTGGAAGCTTCTAACTCATGTGATGTGTAAAGGTGTGATAAAACTCCCAATGTAACTCTACATCTCATATTGTTCTCCTGTTTCAATTTTGCCTCATTTATTGTAACAACTCGTGCCTCATGAACATGATGATCTTGTCCATAAGCCACCATCTTTCTCAGGTATGAACAAGAGTCTAGCTTGGGGGAGTTGATGAGTCCAAAATTGAAGCATATTTACCCTTTTGCATACATAGAGTAGGGTTTTGGGTATATTACTATGTTTGCACGCACGTTTTGTCCTTGTTTTAACATGATCCTGAATTACTAAGTCTCTTATGAACATGTCAACTGGAACTATCATATTATTTTGTAATATGATATTTTAAAGTGATAAAAGTCATTTAATTGATTTAGCTTCGCACCTTGGAGATTTATACACGCATTGGAGGACACATGGGTCTTAATGACCACTGGTACTGGCGGAGCCCACCCGTACCATCCGCTCGTACGATTTGGCAGCATGACCACCTCATCAAATACTTTCACCTCGCGAAAACGGATCATAGATCTGACATACATAGAAACTTTCAGCCATGAAAAACCACACCAGAAAGGGATCGAGAGGAGGAACTTGGAGAATGGAAAATCCTTGCCACTTCACGGATCATTGGACGACATCATATCATCCCCTTCATCATCAAATGCTACATCACAATCACCACTACTACCCCATCTTCCATTCATTATATATTGTTGTAATTCCAGATTCAATTGTGGTTTGCACTAGATTCATCCTCGTACTTTTAACCATCCATTTGATTAAGATGATGTTGTTGATTGCTTCCATGTGTGAGTAGTTTCCTTCGTTCTTGGGGAGATGGAGAAACTCTAGAACTATTATGGAATGAAATAAAAATGATCTATTACTTGTGTCCATGGTCTATCGATCTATGATGTCTGTTTGATCTCTCTCTTTAGGTGGTATGTGTAGTCTGCCACATATCATTTGCCTTACGGTTTAAGGAAAAGGGTGAAATCCTTTGGACGTGGTAGGAAGTGTGACAAGAGCTATTGTGACAAGAAGCACCGGCTAGCAACCTGCATGGTTGAAGGAGGAATAAATAGAGATTCACTTAGATAATTACGATATCCACGGGGACACCCTTAATTGTGGTGGTCTGTGTGGGTGACTGCTCTCAGACATCGTGGTTTTTTATTTAGAGATGACCTCATTCTTGGCTCAACAAAGTGACTTCCTACGAGCCTTGTAGTGGACATCTTATTATGGAGCTCTCTCCACACATGTAACAACACAAGAGATAGGTTATCCTAATTATGATTAATTACAACATGCTGTGGTGTATCCTACTTACCCGAGAACGCTTTAGCCTTATTGGGTTCAACCAACATTCCAAACACTTTTGTTACTTGATTTATTTTACTTATTTTAATTACTTTTCTACATTCAACCAAAAACCTTTCAAACACCCTTTACTTGAAATCAAAGGCGGCTCGCAAGTATCCTTTGGTAGACAGTGACGAGGGCATAAAGACCTTAACCAAATAGCTCTATGTGGGTTCGATACTCTTATTTCGAAACTAGCTAGAATCGATCTGTGCACTTGCAGTCATCAGTGCTCATACCCATTATGAAGTTCCTTGGATCGTCCCCGAAAAAGGGAACTCGATGTCCATTGCATTCCATTGACAAGCGTCCGAAGGGTGTGTTAACATATTCTCCTTATCGGGATCATCTTCGGGCTTCTTCCTTTCCGCATGACAACGCATGAAATTTCCTTCCTTAGGGTCTATGAAATACCATTGTAGACGAGGAGTGATCGAAAAGTACCATGCCACTTTTAGTGTAGCTTTCTTCCCTCTATTGTATCATGCATGGACGCACACCAGACATGTGGTTCTCTCCGTGTACTCGTTTTGATAAATGATGCAATCATTGATGCAAGCATTATATTTAACATGCGGTAGATCGAGAGGCCACACAACTTTCTTTGCCTCCTCGATACATGTTGGACAAGTGGTCCCCTTGGGAGGAAGATCGTTCCATAATGTAATCATATCATTGAAGCTTGTGTTAGTCCACTTGTGTTTCACCTTCATCTCTAGAGTCTTCAATGTTACATTGAAGCGGGTATCCTTGGGCCGACATCGTTTATACACTTGAGTACTCCCGTCTATCTCAAGTTGCACCATCATGGCTTTCACTCTAGCGGCAGCTTTAGCGTTGCTCGTCTCCTTAAGGAGCAATTCTTGTACATGAGGGTCTTGCAAGGCTATTTGCAGCATATGCGTTTCTGTGTCTTCTCCATCATCTACCCCTGCATCTCCTTCATGATGATCATGTCCGACATCTTGTTCTTCATGATCATGTCTTGCATATCCTTCGTGATGATCATGTCTGGGATACTCTTCGTCTTCTCGCCCACCCTCTCTGTTATTGTCCGGCCGCCCTTCCTCATTTCCTATTGTCCCATTAACATCATCTTTGTCATTGATCCAACGAGTAAAGCTAGGCATGAAACCATGCATGATCAGGTGGTTCTACAATACTCTGAAATAAGGGTCCATCAAGCCCCTGAGTTTGCATTTGCGACACGGGCATTTTATCTGGTTTCATTGTTGTGGATCATTTCGGTCGTCACACCTTTCAAATACCTTGCCACGAGGATTTCGCTCATGTTGATAACCATGATCGTCTGCACGGTATAGAGCAAGAAAATATTTTAGAACATGCACACACATGCATTCATGGTCACCATAAAAATTCGGCATGACCTTTCCTAAAATAGGACATACGCGTAGTGTAAAAGATTTGCCGAAATAGAAATGAATCAACATTTCAGCAAACATGCATACACCACACCAGAACAACACACCACAAAATTTGTCACATACGCAAACATTCATACAACACGCAACAACATCTCGCCCATGCAATCACAAGCTTCATCGCATACACAAACATGCATGTCCTTCCATGCATCTACTCACCTAGTAAACAATGGAAGAGAAGGAGGAGGAAAGCAAATCGATGGTTTAGTAGACAAGTTTGGAGAGCCTTCCTTTTACAAATCTACCATCCAAAATAGCTTTAGCAAGATAAATTGAGTGAATTCATGGGAGAAATGAGGTGGGGAGGAGGAAGAACATGACCAGATCTATTCTTAGGCTAGAGGGGAAAGTGAGTGGAGGTAGGCTGGGAAAGTGCACCAAGTGGAAAAGATGGTGCCAGATATAGATGGTGGCTCACATATTTGTGGCACATGGCAACTTGATGCGCCATAGATAACTAGACTACATGTGGCGCATCCCCGTGCCGTATGCCATGGATATGTGAGACACCATCTATATCTGCCACTTATGGATGGCACAGACATATTTGTGGCCCATGTCTTTGGGGTGAGCCACAAATAACCCAACTATCAGTGGCACATGACCTTCTCATGCGCCACGGATATGTTAGGGGCCATCCATAAGTGGTAGATATGGATGCCCCAGACTTATCTGTGGTGCATGCAATGATCGTGCGTCACAGATAGTTGGGTTATCTATGGTGCATGTACCTTTGGTGCACTACATGTATTAACTATGGTGCACGCAACTGCCCATGCGCCACTTGGCATCAATCCCATGGATAAGCATTTTCCTAGTAGTGAAATCCTGACATGTTTGCATGGACACTATCAGATATATCCGATGTACCCAAGGAGGTGATTGAGCACCACTTGGCTGTGTGTCCCACTACGCGCCCCGTGAAGCAGAAGGTACGTCATATGGCACTAGAGAAGCAAAGTTTCATCATCAAAGAGATATAGAAACTCAAAAAGGCTGGTCTCATCCGCGAGGTCGAGCACACTGAATGAGTCACCAACCCCATTGTGGTATCAAAGGCTATCTCTGCATCAACTTCACTGATCTCAACAAGTCGTTCCCCCATGACCCATACCCTCTCCCAAGGATGGACTAGATCGTGGAAACTATGGCGGGTTGTGATCTCCTTTGATTCTTGGACACATTCTCAGGTGTCTGCATGCCTTTTGGCTAGAAGAATGTTGGAACTACCTTCTAGATGATCATGAACATCGCTCTAGGAGACTAGATGTGCAAGATTGTGGAGGCCTACATCGACAACTTCATTTTCAAGACCAGGGAGGACCTCGAGTAGACCTTCACGAACCTATGCAAGGTAGAGATCAAGATCAACCCCACCAAGAGCATCTTCGGGGTGCATTCAGGAAAGCTCCTCGGGTTCCTCATTTTGCATCATGGCATCGAGGAAAACCCTGAAAAGATCAATTCCATCAAAGAAATGCAGCCTCTGCGGCTCAAGGAGATGCAATGTCTGGCAAGGTACATGGCTGCTATCGAGTACTTCATCTATAGGCTAGGCGAGAGGGCCTTTCCCTTATTCAAGGTCATGGAGCGACTGAGCACCTTCTGTAGGGGATATGTCCTAGAGGAAATCATGTATGATGTAATTCCCAATGTATTCATGAAGTTATTAAGTTGTCCTAGCATGAAAAATTGATATGTATCATTGAATATCTGATTCAGTTATCGAACTATATATGCATGTTGTTCATACTAGTTGTCCTTGGTAGTTGGCGTTGTGTTGGACACATAACTTAGAACAATGTGAAAGTCGGTTGATGAATTGTTTCCACTTTTCATGGGTATGGTGATGCTATTCCGACTTACACGGACTTGGCTAAAGAGTTTAGCAAGTCAGACTAACCCACAGTTGAGATGCAACGAGCAAGTTGTCATTTGCAGTCTCAAGCAATGCAATCCTTAGACCTGAGGTGATTACACGATCTGAGTTGTGGATCAGCTGACTTATGTTCTGTCAAACACTATTCCATAACTAGGCAGTTATTAAGGAAGAGTACGGGGAGGTCGTGAATCAAGCTGCGTGACGTGGATTACCAAGATGGGATTTTCCCCTCCATAATGGAGAGATATTCTCTGGGCCCTCTCATGTGATATGATTCGTAAGCATGGCCATGCGCGAGTTGGTTTAGTGTTAACCAAGAAGTCAGACTAAGTGTTAGTCGAGTGAATCGTATACCACGGAAAGAGAAGAGAGTTGAGATATTGAAGGGATGTCAACAACTCACCTATAACTCAAAAGGTATGCCGTAAGGCAAAGGGACTTGGATGAAAATCACATTGGAAAGGTTTTTCTTTTGACTTTACAATGCTTGGGATTTGGCAAGTCTTGCTAGAGGCTGCTACTAGCTATCGAATCGCAGTGGTGATTCGTGTCGTGTCCAGGTGTGTGTGAACCTATAGGGTCACACACTTAACGGAAAGGAGCCCATGTGGAATAGATCCATGTGGATATTGGGATACGGCCTAGATGGGCCTCAAGCGTTGATCTTGGCTAGGAGTGTATATAAGTGGAGTGACAATGGATAGTTCCTGACCTAGCCATCATTTTCTCCACTCCCATTTTTGTCTAGACACGATCTAGCAATCATCTACCCGGAGCACCTTCCTGTATGTGTGGATACCGGTAGAGGCATTGCACGTGCAACACTGGAGATGAAGGAGTTCGTCGGTATCCTGCAGAGTTCATGGGGATCTGTAGGAGCTATCCGTGGGATCGTTCGACACAGCTTCGATGCACTACATCAAGTTCTGCATCTGCACGTCTAGTGGTAATATTGTGGCCTATGACTTGAACTAGATTTTGGGTGTACCACGTAGGGGAAAGGTTTTGTTTATCTCTACATGGCCCAAGAGTGGTATCTGAGCGATAGATTCTAGTTTTAGGCTCTAGATTTGTGCATATGTGATATGCATCAGGTTTTAGATTGGATCTACTTGTTGTTCTAGTGGCCGATCAATGAGATAGATCGGTTTTATGCAAGATTGATTGGATCAATCATACTCGGGGTGTATGGACGATCATGTGCGGATGATCAATGCGATTGGTCAGATCTACACAAGGATCATATTTTGGTCCAACTGTGATCCAATAAAGGAATCCATGGGTCAGATTACGGATTAGATCTATGTTACCCAAAAAATCAAATTATATCGGATTTGGGACCGCCGTCTTTGCCCTGTCGTAGCGCCTTAGATGTCCTTGTGAGTTTTCACAACGCTGGTAGATATTATATATATACATAAATTGTTTTTGCATGATGAGATTGTGAATGGTATGGCTTATGTACATGTGTTGTGTGTAATCCCTACGTGATCTACGTATCATGGTTTTTGTCAGCCAAATGGAGCCTAGGTGTTGTCATATTATTGTATACGACCGGCATGTCAGATTCTCTATGTACTTCCCTTTTAGTAAGCTAGTGTAGCTTTTTGGAGAACCCGGATGGCATGCTAGTCGATGTACAAGTCGGCGACATGGAGTAAGATGGCACGTGACAAGAGTTGGCACCAGTCGACTTACCGGTTTCATGGAGACGAACATCACCATGCAGAGAGCCATATTATTTCACATTATAATTACTTTATTTTGTATTATTTGTATGTCTCTAGTTTTACCTCCATTAGATAGTTGGTAGAATTTTAATCTCTCAAAGAAGGTCTAGTCAGTCTCCTCGTCGGTGCTGCACCATCACAAGTAGGACATTCTTGGTAGTGGGCTCCATAAAATTGAGGTGCTGCCAATTATTTTAGACTAGGTGGTTTCGAGTCGGACTCTTACAGTGGAAGCACTTGGTAAGCTGGATGGGTCTATCACAACAGTTGTGGGGTTAGGGAGAGGTCGGTCGGGAGTCAGGGCATGTGATGCCACCCAACCAACAGGAGTCACATGAGATGCGATTGATAAGGAGTTGTCGACCTCGATCACTTGACGGTTAACGGTGATGCTAAAGCTCACTAGTCGGCATGCTTATTTAGGATCCTGATGTCCATCGAAGGGTGTTGGTTCTAGTGGGAGCATAAGTATTAAAATGTTTAATATGCTTGATCTTTTATGGGTACATGTCTTAAGTGTTTTGCATATTTTCTATTGTAGATCAATGGTACCTAGTAGCAGACTCCCACAGATGTCCAGTTTTGCGTTAATAATGATCCTAGAGAAATTAAGCTTAATGGAACTAATTTCACCAACTTGTATCATAATCTAAGAATTGTTCTCAAACAAGAAAAGAGGGACTATGTCCTAGAAAAACCACTTATAGATGAGCCAAATGAGATTGCGAGTGTCGCTGCAACCAATGCCTACCGTAGGACTTGTGATGAGACCACGGAAATTAGTAGTCTTATGCTTTCTCACATGGAACTGGACTTGCAGCAGCAGTTCGATAATGTTGAGGCCTACAATATGATTGAAAGCCTCAAAAGTATGTTCTAGGCTCAGGAAAATACCTAGAGGTATCAAGTCACTCAAGATTTGCTGAGTTGTAAGCTTAAGGATGGTGATCCACTAAGTCCGCATGTGATCAACATGGTTGGTTATGTGAAGTCTCTAGAGAGGCTAGGCTACCAAATTAGCCAAGAGTTCGCTAAGGATATAATTCTAAACTCTCTTCCTAGTGCATATGTCCAATTCATGTCAAACTACACATGCATGGTGTGGATAAGAAGCTCACTGAATTACATGGGATACTCAAGCAGGCAAAGGCTGATCTCAAGAAAGGTAGCAGTCAAGTGTTGATGGTATAGAATAAGGCTAAGTTCAAGAAGTGTTCTTCGACTAAGAAGAGGAAGACTAAGTTAGGAGGTAATGCTCAAGATTCGATCCCAAGTGTTTCCTCGAGGACTAAGTCGTCTTCTTTAGCTAGATCCACTTGCTTCTATTGCAAGAAGGATGGCCATTGCAAGAAGAATTGCAGCAAGTATTTGGTTGACAAAGCCAATACTGGAGGTGTGACTTCCAACTCAGGTATGCGTGTATGCAATGTTATAGAAATTTATCTTGTTGGTGCATCTAACAATTCTTAGGTATATGATACCGGATCAGTAATCCACATCTGCAACTCGTTGTAGGGACTAGTAAGAATTAGGAGTGTGGCAAGAGATGAGGTTGACATTCGAGTCGGCAACGAAGCGGGAGTCACTGCAATGGAAATCGGCACGATGCAACTTCATTTACCTTCGGGATTCTTCGGGGAGCTAAATAAATGTTATTATGTTCCAGTGCTTAGTCGACACATCATTTCCGCCTCATGTTTGATGAGATAAGGCTATGAGTCTAATATTAAGAACAATGGTTGTTCTTTATATTTGAATGATATGTTTCACGACTTTTGCACCTGCCTAGGACGGGTTATATATTTTGTATCTTGATGGTGAATCAATCTATAACATAAATGTGAAAAGATTGAAGCCAAATGATCTAAATATGACTTACTTTTTCCATTGTTGGCTTGGTCATATAAGTTGGAAGTACATGAAGAAGCTCCATGATGGACTCCTAACTTTTTTCGACTAGGAGTCGTTTGAGACATGCGAATCATGCCTACTTGGAAAAATGACCAAGACACCTTTTGCAAAGAGTTGTGAAAGGGCTTCCGACTTGTTGGGACTAGTACATAGAGATGTATGTGGCCCGATGAGCATGGCAGACAGAGGTGGTTATGAGTACTTCATTACCTTCACTGATGATTTGAGTAGGTATGGATATTTCTTCTTGATGAAACATAAGTCGGAAGCCTTTGAAGATTTCAAGCAATTCTAGAATGAGGTACAAAATCAATTCAGCAAGAAAATAGAGTCTCTTCGGTCGGACTGAGGAGGAGAATACATGAGCCATGAGTTTGATGACCATCTGAAGAGTTGTATAATAGTTCCTCAGCTCACTCCCAGGGAATGCCACAGAGAAACGATGAGTCAGAATGGTGGACACCTTGTTGGACATGATACGACCAATGATGAGTCGAACATATCTGCCTTTATTATTTTGGGGTTATTGTCTGGCAGTGTTCACACTAAATAGAGTACCCTAAAAGTCGGTAGAGAATACACCGCATGAAATGTCGACTGGCAAGAAGCCGAGTTTGTCTTTTCTTAAAATTTGGGGTTGTGAATCATTTTTCAAGCAAATTCAGTCAGACAAGCTCATGGCCAAGTCAGATAAGTGTAATTTCATGGGGGTATCTGAGGGAAACCTTGGGTTACTACTTCTACAATCGAGAAGACATCAAAGTGTTTGTCACTCAGAAAGGTGTCTTCCTTGTGAAAGAGTTTCTCAGTCAGGGAGTAAGTGGCAGCACGATGCAGCTCGAAGCAATTCAAGAGGAACTAACTAGTAGCATACTGGCCAAAGCCTTAGAGGTTGAGCCGGTCGTGGTAGCTGAGCCGACAACTGCACCTACACTATAAACATCGGCCAGATTGTGAAGTGTTCGTGATGTATTACTTTTGGACATTGATGAGCCGGCAACTTGTTTAGAAGTGGTGGTTGGATCTAATTCTGAGTCATGGCTTGGAGACTTGAGATCCGAGTTAAAGTCCATGGATGAAAATCAAGTTTGGAACTTGGTTGATCTGCTAGATGATGCAAGACCCGTCGAGTACAAATGGGTCTTTAAGAAGAAAACATATATGGCTGGAAATATTTCTATCTATAAAGCATGGCTTGTCGCGAAGGGGTTCTGATAGGTTGAAGGAGTTTACTACGATGAGACTTTCTCACACGTAGCGATGCTTAAGTCAGTTCGTATCATGTTAGCTATAGCAGCCTATTTCAACTATGAGATACGGTAGATGGATTGCCTTAATGGAAAATTAACTAAGGACGTGTATATGATACATCCTGAGGGTTTTGTCGATCTGGCTAATGCTGACATGGTATGCAAGCTTCATAAATCCATTTATGGGTTGAAGCAAGCATCTCAGAGTTGGAACATTCGCTTTGATAAGGTAGTCAAATTGTTTGGCTTCATCAAGAGTGAGCATGACTCTTCTTTATACAAGAAGTTTAGTGGGAGCAAAGTAAACTTTACGATCTTATATGTGGATGACATATTACTGATTGGAAATGATGTCTAGATGTTGCAAGAAACAAAGGAATGATTGGAAATGAGTTTATCAATGAAAGACTTGGGTGAGGCAACTTACATACTAGGAATAAGGATCTATAGAGATAGATCAAGGTGGCTCATTGGATTGAGTCAGTGTTGAGAAAGTTCAACATGGAATCGTCTAAGAAGGGGTTCTTACTGATATCCCATGGTGTGAAACTTAGGAAGACTTAGTGTCCTTCGACAACTGATGAGCAAAGTCGGATGAGTGTGATTCCATATTCTTCGGTAGTTAGATCCATCATGTATGCCATGATTTGTGCTAGGCCAGATGTTCCTTATTCTCTAAGTATTGTGAGAAGATACTAGGCTAACACTAGAGAAATCAACTATGCAGTGGTTAAGAACATCCTTAAGTACTTGAGAAAGACTAAGGATGTGGTCCTAGTTTATGTCGGTGAGGTTGAACTTAGTGTAAAGGGTTACACATATGCGAGTTATCTTACTGACTCAGGTGATTCTCGGTCACAATCTGGATACGTGTTTGTAATGAATGGAGGGGATGTGAGCTAGAAGAGTACTAAGCAAGCGACTGTGTCTGCATCTACATCAGAGGCTGAGTATATTTCTTCCTCGGAGGTGGTAACAGCCACTTGGATCAGGAACGTCTTGATTGATCTTTGTATGGTTTAGGGCTCGTCCAATATGTTAGACGTGTATTGTGACAACAATGGTGCTATTTTAGAACCCAAGGAACCTAGACAACACTAGAAGAACAAACATATAGTCATCCATACCACCTGACTCGCTAGTTTGTCGATCAGGGTGATATCAAGTTGTGCAAGGTACACACAGATTGAAATATTGCGGATATGTTACCAAAGCCACTACCACAACATAAGCATGAGGCGCACATAATATCCATGGGCATTAGATGCCTAGACATGTGATGTCAGGATGATTGACTTTAGTGAAAGTGGGAGATCGTCGGGGATATTCCCTAGAGGCAATCATGTATGATGTAATTCACAATGTATTCATAAACTTATTAAGTTGTCCTAGCAAGAAAAACGGATATGTCTCATTGAATATGTGATTCAGTTGTGGAACTATATATTCATGTTTTCATACTAGATTTCTTTGGTCGTTATGGTTGTGCTGGACACATAACTTAGAAAAATGTGAAACTCGGCTAATGACTAGGTTCCACTTGTCATGGGCATGGTGATGCTATTCCGACTTACATAGACTCGGCTAAAGTGTTTAGCGAGTCGGACTGACCCACAGTTGATATGCAACGAGCATGTTGTTATTTAGAGACTCAAGAAATAGAATCCTTAGACCTAAGGTGATTGCATGATCCAAGTTGTGGATCGGCCTACTTAGGTTCTATCGAATGTTGTTTCATAACTAGGCAGTTATAAAGGCAGAGTTCGGGGAGGTCGTGAATCAAGCTGCATGACGTGGGTTACCAAGATGGGATTTTCCCCTCCGTAATGGAGAGATATTCTCTAGGCCCTCTCGTGTGATATGATTCGGAAGCATGGCCATGCGCAACTTGGTTAAGTGTTAACCAAGGAGTCAGACTAAGTGTTAGTACAGTGAATCATATATCACGGAAACAGAAGAGAGTTGAGCTATTAAATGGATGTCAACAACTTGCCCATAGCGCAAAAGGTATATCGTGAGGCAAAGGGACTTGGACGAAAGTCACATTAGAAAGGTTTGTCTTTTAACTTTACGGTGATTTAAAGTTGGTACGTCTTGCTAGAGGCCACTACCAGCTATCAACTCGGAGTGGTGACTCATGCCGTGTCCATGTGTGCATGAACTTACAGGGTCACACACTTAAGGGAAAGGATCCTATGTGGATGACATCCATGTGGAGATTTGGATATGGCATATATGGGCCTCAAGCACTGAGCCTAGCTAGGAGTGTATATAAGTGGAGTGACAAGGGATTGTCCCTGACCTAGCCATTACTTTCTCCACTCCAATTTCGGGTTAGAAAGGATGTAGCAATGCTCTACTCGGAGCTCCTTCCTATACATGTGAATACCGGTAGAACCATTGCACGTATGGTGCTAGAGATGAAGGCGTTCGTGGGGATCCTGCGGAGGAGTTCCTAGGGATCCGGAGGAGCTGTTTGTGGGATCGTTCGGCACTTCTTTAACGCGCTACATCAAGTTCCGCATCTACGCCTCTAGTGGTGATCTCGTGGCCAATCACCTGAGCTAGATCTTGGGTGTACCGCATAGGGGAAATTTTTTGTTTATCTCTGCATGGCTAAGACCTTCTAGTGAACTCCTGAAGTTGCCGAGGCTTTCGAGGGCCTCAAGAGGTATCTCACCAGCCCTCCCATCATAGTCGCTTCGTGGTCCTGCGAGCCTCTATTGGTGTACTTGGTAGCCACTCCACAAACGACAAGTGTGGTCCTTGTGGCGGAGCGAGAAGAGCCTGTCACTAAGGATAAATCCACCTCGCCGAGCCCCAAACCACTCGACAAGGGAGCAACACCGCTAGCACCCGCCAAGGCCACGTAACTCGCCGAGGAAGAGAACCTCACCAAGCCTCCCAAGTAGGAATCCCTGAGTGAGCCACCCGCCAAGCCTTAAGAGGAGCCTGCATCAACATCTACAGAGGTGTCTCTCATACAACACCATTTCTACTGTATCAGTACGGTGTTGCACGATGCACTCTCATGCTACACCATGAAGGAGAAGCTTATCTACATTCTTCTCATAGCCTATAGGAAGCTGCGCCACTAGTTCTAGGGACATCACATTAAGGTGGTCACAAGTTTCCCCTAGAGACAGTCCTCCGCAATCCCAATGCCACTAGCCTTAGTTGCGGAGTGGACCATCGAGCTACAGGCCTTTGAGTTGACATTCCACACCACCAATACCATCAACAGCAAGGATCTGGCTGATTTTGCCATGGAGTGTACTAATCCCTTCGCGGATGAGCTCCACGAGGAAGAATCCCAACTGCCGGCAAGGGCAGCCCCTAAGTACTGGACCATGAACTTTGATTATGCATTCTTTTTGAGGGCGTGGGGACAAGCTCTACTATGTCGTGCAACTTCGCTTCAAGTAGAAGGAAAAGCACTCCAACAACATTGCCAAATACGAGGGCCTCCTCGTCGGGCTTGGAGCCACAATCGCTCTCAGTTTCAAGCGCATTGTCATTCACTACAAAAATGTTTCCATCTGCAATGATTTGGACCGTTGGTCATCATACAAGGCGCGTCTTCCGCAATGAATTTCTTCGATTGACTGTGTCCGATGGAAAACTTTTTTTCCCGGTTTTATGCCCCTCTACTACGACAAAACTACTAAAAACATGGACGAAACGCAGTCGACACGTGGCAGAAGTAATATTTTAGGTTCCTCGCATGATGTTAACCGAGCGAAATCTTTTGAGGCATGAGGGTCTCGGATGTTAGTGTCTCTAGCGGAGCAAACTTTTCGGTCGTGCCTCCCTAATTTTGTAACACCTTCGCCTGATAAGGCTGAGTTCCCGTGTATAGTGTCGATCCCTGGATTGGTTCACTAGCACACACACAATACAAATGAATACCAAAGAATATAACACTGCGTCATTATTACATCGAATGATCCATAATTTGCAATTATTACATCATAGCTCAAATCTAGCTCAATATTCAAGTAGCATATGGAAGCATAAATAGATAATAGGCTCCATCTTCAAATTGCCCACAAGCAAACAAGTGTCAAGTGGAGTACCGTGACCTAGTCGATCACTCAGAATCAGAATATCCTGCAACATAAAACATTGCAGCCACAGAGTGGTCAATACTTTGAATGTATGGCAATTAGGACTAAGTAGGGAGACAATATACCTAGCATCTACATGCTTATTTGGCTAAGTGGAGCTTTGTCTAGCTTCCATTTTGAAATACCTTTGTCGTACTTTAATTAAGCAAGTTTGATTCACTACAACCCATTAAGTTCACCCATCAAGTTTTAATAATCAGGAAAAAAGGATGAGTGAGAATATGTCATAGCCTTGATATCTAGCAACTCAATCGCCCATAACCGGGGACATAGCTAAGCACTTAGATTTACACCCTGTGGGGGTTTGTACACTTTACCCATGTGACCTAGTCAACTGGCTCGTACCACCACACTCATTTTGTGTAATGGTAGGGAGAAGTCCAAGAAGAGACCATTAGGGAAGTAGTTCTCAAAACCACATGCGCACCGGTCCATCCTAATTACTCACTACATCTAAGGCTATGCTGAGTTCGGTCACTGATGACTGCAAGTGCACAGATCGTTTGTAGTTAGTTTCGAAATAAACATATCGATCCCACAGGGAGCAGGAGTCTGAAGTCAAATAATTCTTGAAATAAATATTACGAAAGAAATGCTAGATAAAGTTCTAAGTAACAAGATAAAATGCGAGTAATGTGTAAAAAGGTGTTTTGGGGTTTTGAGTATAAGAGCAATAATAAAGTAAAGAAAAATAACTTAATACAGAAAGTAAGTACTGCATATGTAAAGAAAGATTGGAACTGCAATAGGGAAAAAGCATTGTCGGGGGGTAGCAGATACACAGCTAGTGTTGTAAAGATCTATGATAAAGATTATCATCATGAACATTCTCAACTATGTATGTGTGGGAGGACCTCTGTATGTGGACGAATAGGCAACAACCGCTGCTCACATCATCCTCATAACCACAATAGTCAGCAATCGACATCAATCGAATTAATGTGCTATTAAGGGACGTAATCCCGTAGGACGTATCCCATGGCATGGATGGTGTCCCGTGAGTTTCCTCGATTTCCCAAGTTGATACATAAGGATTGCTAACAGCTTTATAGTCATTGTAAGTGCTAGCACACCTCTATCTAGCAACAAGTAGTTCCCTCCATCAAGTCCCCACTATAGGCAAATATTGAGATGTTGACTTCTCTCAACATAAAGATGTAGAGAATTTAACACATGGTCACAGCGATGAATATCATAATAGACTTTATCTTATTTCAATCTCATAGTAGGGTTTCCCCATCTCCCCAAGAACTAATGATCTACTCAGACATGGAGGCAATCAACATTATGCCAATGATAATGGAAACAATCATAGATGAATAGTATTGTATAAATCCACAACAAGTATAGGAATTACAACAAGATGTTGATGGGATGGATGAAGATGGTGGTGATCCAGCGGTGGATGATGAAGATCGATGCCTTAGCCTCTCGGATCTGTGCAGGGTGAAGATGGATCCCTGGCGGATGAGTTCCCCCTCTAGATGCCTTCCGGGGGTGAGGTTTCTACAATTTTGCGTGTTCTGTATGTCGTCTCCTCGAAATAATTGCACGGGGTGAAACTATTTGACGAGGCGGAGGCGGCGCCACTATACGACCGGAGCTATACGGGCGGAAGAAATTCTCTTGCTGTATAGTTGGTCGTTATGCTCTCTGCCTCCTTTGTTCGCTTCTGATTTTCTTCTGGTATTATTAATATTTCCGAAATAAGTGATTTACGTTGTTTTTGACTCCTTTTATCCACATTACAACTTTTTCAATAATTGTATCCATTGGATCCATCGTATGTCCTGATCCTGGTTAAAACAGACATAAAATATGCGTGCGAACACCGTAAAATTACAAAATCCTACATCTACAATGCAAAATAATAATGTAAAACATGATGCAAATATGCACTCATCAGTCACCATGGCCTACTAAGTCCAACCAACCACCCATTTCTTATTATCACATGATTGCACACGTAAGCTACTATAATACAGAAAACTAATACTTCTTAATACCCTGGGCAGCATTCCCCTCCATTATTCACACTCTGATGACAAACCAACCACTCCGCCCAGGTAGTTTGTTGGCATTATGTTGTTTTAGTTTGAAAAAAACATCTATTCAACCATAATATAATCTCTTTCCTGTCTTTACACATGTCTAAGCACATCTACCATACAGGGGCTCAACTACAAGGAATTCCCACTATAATATATAGAATATAGCATAGATAGTAATAACTACACATATATCTAGAAAAATACACTACACATGCATAAGAGAAATAGTAGGACAATTCATGAACAAAATAGCATCTACTTTCCTTGACGGTAGGTGTCGAGAGTATAGTCCTTACAAAAGCAAGTGTTGCACTAGTCACAACCTACATGATGCAGTTGCAAACACATAAATAATCATACACAATCATAAACAAATGCACAAATGCATGCATGACAATTTAATAAAAGCTTCAGTGGCATACTTAGGTTCTTTGATCATTATACTACAGATGATATGCATGGAAAACCTTTTAATGCATCAAAATCATTAATTGCATTAATTAGATCCATTTAATAGTCTTTCTTCATTTTAATTTAGCCTCTATTGTAAATAATGTAGTTAATTTTTGGTAAAAATACTCCTGGATAGAGGATTCAATTTAGAGCCAGGGGCAAAAGGATTCATGTCAAAATAGTTTACAGATCATTTTTTAGAATTACAATACTACCATATGCCTTTTAATATCTCTGAAAATATCTGTAATGTAAACTTGTAATTTTAACCCAGAATCATGTTCTACATAATTTTGTGAATCTAGGGGTATATCATTTGTATTTTTTCGATCTATGGTTTATTTTATATGAATTAATTACTCCAAAAGGGTATTAAAACAATTAAATAATCACGACCAATAGTTATAGTAAATGTCAGATCCAATTATACATTAGTAATCTACACAAAATTATCTTTCCAACGGTATATTATTTGCTATTTTATTGAAATATGTAAATCTTTTTATACGAATTTTCTAAGATTTACATAATTTCTGCATTTCAAATTACAAGGGAATATTTCCTAGGAATATTCTTGTTGACTATGCGTTGGCTGAGAAAGTCAACGCTGACACGGCGCTGATGGAGGCTCCACGCGGTAGCCACGCGGCAAGGGGTTACTAGGCCGTACTGGTTTAGAACCCGATCTAATCTAGGTCACTCGTTTGCAATCCAACGGGTGACGGCAAAAACATCTAGGGACTCACCATCGATGACATCACGATGGAGGCGGATGGTGGTTGTGGCACTGGAGGTGGTCCCCGATGGCACTACAGTGGTTTCTGACAAGGGAGAATAAGTGGACGAGGTGTGACGAAGCACGAAGAACCTGACACCTCCTTCGGTGTCTCTTTTCACTTTGTCTACATGCGGTGAGGCGTGGTCAGAAAAGATGGGTGGCGCACAGCCTCTCGCGACAAATCGTTGCTGCGGTAGTGCCCTATAGTGAGGCGAGAGATGTCAGGGTGAAGTGGCAATTGCTTAGCCCAAAATATATCGAGCTCGTTGGGGAACCCCAAGAGGAAGGTATGATGAGCACAACAGCAAGTTTTCCCTCAGTTATGAAACCAAGGTTATCAATCCAGTAGGAGCAAGGAAACACCCCAAAGGTGTTGCTAGCTGGACTTTGGCAGGGCGCACTACCGGCGTCAGCAGCAACGTGGAGACCTGCACAACACAACCATGTAACTTTGCCCCCAACTTGCGATGAGGTTGTCAATCTCACCGGTTTGCTGAAAATGAAGGATTAAATGTATCGAGTGAAAGAAAGTAATAGTTTGCAGAAAGTAAACAGCAAATAGTAAACAGTTGATTGTAGATTGATGGTAAAAGAAAGGATCGGGGTCCATAGTTCACTAGTGGTGACTCTCCTTAAGATAGATGACATGTTGGGTGAACAAATTATAGCGGGGCAATTGACAAACATCGAGAAAGCAATATGAATATACTACTCATATTGACTCCTTTGAGACTTGATTGGGCATTACAACATTATACATAGACCGTAATCCAACTACACCTATGACTAATAATCCACCTTCAGGTTATCATCCGAACCCCCTCCAGTATTAAGTTGCAAGCAACAGATAATTGCATTACGCATTGCGTGTAAAGTAAACAATACGATTGTTCTATGAACAAAGGATTGTTGTTTTCTCCCTAGTAGCAACATCACATCTAGTACCTTAGAGATTTCTGTCACTTTCCCATATTACTAGAGACATGAACCCACTATCGAGCATAAATACTAACTCTTGGAGTTGCTGGCATCTACTTGGCAAGGATAGCTACTAACAACGGAAAGCATGCAAGATCACAAATAACAAAGACATGATAAAATCAATAATCAATCTGAAATAACATCTCAATATCCATCGGATCCTCGCAAATACAACATGTAGAATTACAAATAGATGATCTTGATCATGAACGGAGCTCACAAGATCTAAACATGATGGCACAAAGGATAAGAACCAGCCATCTTGCTACTACATGGACCCGTAGTCCAAGGATGAAGTACTCACGCATCACACCGGAGGCTTGCATGGTGATGAAGAAGGCCTCCAGGGTGAATTCCCCTCTCCGGCAGGGTGCCGGGAAGAGCTTCAGATCCCTCCTGATCTAGGGATGGAGATGACGGTGTCTACAGACTCTTTCATGGTATTATGATCGGGTACTTAGGGTTTCTGTATCAGAGGCATCTTATAGGCGAAAGTGGAGGCCGAGGGGGTGCCAGAGGCGGCCAGACCACCCCCTGGCGCGGGCCAGGCTGGGCCGTGTGGCCAGGTGGTGTGGCGGCCCCTGGCCCCTCTCCGTTTCATATTATGGCTCCTTGTGTCCCTCTGTGAAAAACTGACTTTGGCTTTTGTCCCGTCCAATTCCGAGAATTTTCTGAATTCCTAGAACCAAAAATAGCAGAAAACAGGCAGCTGGCACTGTGGCTCTTGTTAATAGGTTAGGCCAAGAAAGTGTATATAAAGTACTCCAAAGTTGGAACAAAACATAAGAAAGTAGATAAAACCAAGCATGGAACATCAAAAGTTATGGATACGTTAGCAACGTATCAGTAGTCCACAAGGTGGCAAGGGATGGGTAAAGGAGAGGACCAGGGTGAGGGTAACCATGAAACCAAGCTTGCTCTAGAGGCTGCCGATGGCAGATCGGGAAGCTCCGGCTTGGGTGGATAGGGTTCCAGTTTTTTGGAAAAATTGGAATGAGGAGATGAAGGGAGGTTTATATGTTTGGTTTAGGCATGGAACAGGGGTAGGAAACGAACGAATTTGACGGAGTTTGTTTCGGATGGGGACAGGTTCGTCCCGTGCGCCTCTCCATCAGGAGGAAGGGGAAGCAATCATGGGGTCCACCTGTCCGCTTCATAGGGGAAGGGTAGATGGGACCGGTGCTGGCCGCGTTGTTACTTTGGGCCGAACCAACAGCGGAGGCTACTACGTGTCGCTCATGGCGGGGCGAGAGAGGGTTAGGCGTGAAGGATTCCGCAGCAGAAAACAAAAAATTCCTACGTTGGAACCTCCTAACGCCCAAGATCTATCTATGTAGTAATGTAGTAACAGCCAGAGCGTATAGAATACATACCCTTGTAGACATTATGCGGTTCAAGTTCCGAGGGAAACGTGGTTGAAGTAGTCGAACCCGTAGCCGACCTCAAGGTCGCGAAGCTCCTCGCAGGTCACCCTTTGCTCCTTCATCGTGCAGCATCTCCAGCTAACGACATCCAAGGTGCCTCAAGTGAGGCCCCTCATGGTTTCGTACACATATGGCGTATGATGACGACCTCCGACTCCTTGATCCCTGTCGGGAGTGCGGAAGTAGATCTCCGGCTTGGAATCCCTGCAGCGCAATGGCGTACTGCAGGTGTGGTGTCTCTTGCATGGATAGTCCTTACTTGGAACCGTGCCAACACATGGATAAGAGAGAGAGAGGGAAGGAGTAAGTCAACCTAAGGACTTCTCCAAATATTGGTGTTTCTTTATTCCCACCCATGGGCACCCCTTTATATAGGGGGAGGGGGTGTGCCCTCCCCTTTGGGTTTCCCATGTGGGACTAAACAAGGGAGAGGGGGGAGGCGCATGGGCCGTTAGGGCACCATGGGCCGGCCGGTCAGGGGTGGGCCCTACCCCACGCACAGCCCTAGGCTGGTCGGGTGGGCCCCCTTTAGGTGCCTAGGCCTTGGCCCTTGGCCCTTGATCTTTTCGGTTTTCCCTCATGGGCCCTTTTTCCCTTGGAAGTTTGGCCCATTAGTGGAATACCCCTTCAAATTAGATTTTAATATTATATTTAATATTAATTACATTAATTAATATGTAAATACATATTACAAAATCCGATTTGACTCGAAACACCTTTCGGTTCCCTTTTGATTTCCTCCGAATGACTTTGGATCTTTCCCGGAACGATTCCGGTTCTCTCACAGAACTTTTCTGGTTTCCTTTTCTCTTTCATATGGTGACTCCAACTTATAGAGGATCTCTAGCTCATCGTACCCTTAAGTGTATTTCCCCACGGCTCGGGAATGGCACATACATGATCTCCATCAATGATCAATAGCGGGACTGGCATGCCCATAATGACCCATGTGCATTCCACGATGGTAATGCCGTTTGAATTGTAAATAGTCGTTTCCCATTCCCTTTGCCACTTGATACCTAGTTCACCTAAGATTTGATCTACGGTATCTCCATACCTTTGTTCGAGCTCGTTACCGATGAACTTGTTTTCTCGTTTCCGTGTCGTTGCATTACGTGACCCAGTCACATGCTTGCAAGCTTCGTTAATGCAACATCACCGAGATGGCCACATATGTATCTATCTGTTACATGGATGGGAAAATCATGGTCTTGATATGTACTCCTCTACACGCCCCTTTGGGAAACCTGAGTGGCACCTTTTCGATCACCTAGTCACAGTGTGATACTTTATAACCATCTAAGCTCCCTCTAGAACGGTGATTGGCATTACCTCACAGGCTAAGGATCAGGTTGCGAGGTTTCCTTAGTTTATCATTAATGGTGAACTTTGTAACTAGATCTAATTAAGATACAACTAGTTGGGTTGTTTTCCTATCACATCATTCAACTAATGACATGACCTCATTGTCAGTTGGCATAAATGCCCATGATCTCGAGACCCTAGATCATCCTCATGACCAATGAACTAGTTCGCTAGAGGCAACTAGAGACTTGGTTTGTTTACATACCACACATGTATTAGCGTTTCATATTAATACAGTTATAGCACAGTATGAAACTATTATGAACTAATTGAGATATGACAATAAAAACCTATTTATTATTTGCCTCTAGGGCATATCTCATTTAGTCTCCCACTTGCACTAGAGTACAATAATCTAGCTCGCATTTTACTCATCATAAACCATATCACATATGCGTTTATTGATCATGCATGCTTATGGAAAACGTCATGTCCATGTTCTATTTTACCAGATCATTATGTCTTTGCAAATCGTTAATGTCTTCCTAACTTTGACATTCATACCATTATCTCATAATGGGTTGAAGTATTCTTTTGGCGACAAAGTGAGACTTTGTTTCTAGTGTTTATAATGACGTTCGTTTTCACTGTTGTCATCTAAACTTCGAAACACACTTTGCAATCCTTTGTGTATATACGGTAGTTATGGCAGCATAATGAGGCCGGTTTCCAGGAGCCTACAGTGACTTTAGATCAACCTCGAGGGCTTTTTCATTGGCACTGTGCCCTGGGACACATCATTCTACATTAAAAGTGAACTAGCCCGCCATAACAATATACATCAAATCAGATGGAGCCTTTATACTTCTATATCTATGTAGATCCTAGTGCATGAAATGCAACTATGCCACTTACTTTGCTTCTTACCATTTAAGTACAAATTTAATTCTGGTTCAGTGATTTACTCATGAATCACTTCAAGGCATGTTCTTACAGTTAAGATCTTATCCCTCCAATCAGAACCTCGGGTCACATTACATCGAGTATACATTATTGTTGTATGGAAGAACCTATGTTTGAGGCACAGGAGGTGCAATGCATCTCTCTCTTTATTTTAACCATAGATGCAATACTAACTCAATGCTTCATACAAGTAAGAACATCTTTATTTTCCTTGTTCCATTCTTAACTACTTCAGAGTCTTGCTTAGGACATTCTGAACATCTTCAGAATCAAGTCCAAGAAGCATTCGACATTCAATGTTTATTAAACTCACCAATCTATCTTGATAGATCTCATTGTTTAATAACTTCAACTTCATCCCAATTTATCTACTTAAATGTTATTAACACCAATCACATCATTCACATATGTCGTCCACATATCCTAGAATGATTCCATGCTCCCACTCAAAATATGTCTACTACACATTAAGATTCTGCCAAGTTACCTAGCTCCCACTCAAAATATGTCTCTTACATATTAAGATTTTGGCAAGCTAATTAGCCCCCACTCAAATGCAGGTCCTCTCGATAATCTTGGACATTCCAAAATTCTTTGATCATCATCAAAATGAGAATTCTAGCTACGAGATTTCAATATCCATATATTGCTAGAGTAAATCCAATAGACTCAAGCATCGCTACATTGTAGTCAACTCCTTGAATTTGTCCATACTTTGTCACAAATCGAGCTTTATGTCTCCATTAAGTTTCATTTCCATCTTATGACTTTGAAGTCATTCAGAAATATCAAGTAAACTTATTTACTTAATAAGATCAAGTAACATATTACTTTGCAATCTTAAATGTAACTTAATATAGGATTTTACGACTCCTGGTCATTCTCAGACTTAGGTCCATCACGCTTCTTTGTAATTTGTAGGTATGTCTTGTTCATAAACATGACAAGTGAATCAATAATATATTTCCACGAACTTCCAGAGTATATATTGTTGAATCCTACTTTCTTTAGTAAAAGTATTCACTGAAACTTTTTGATCATTATCATTAGTTTCTCCTCTATTTGTAGAGTTTGGTTTCACGAAACAAATTCCGCTACACCACTCAATAATTCGGAGGCAAGGTCAAATACCTTGTTTTGATCTTTTACTTTCTTCCACCTGTTTCTTCATCAAGACACGTCAACTTTGGATAACATCAGGTTTGCCCTTTGTGGAACTTGTATTCATAGTTGCCTAAGAATACACTACAAAGACTTGTTTATTCGCCACGATTTCAAATTATCCAAACCTCTAGAAACTCGAACATGTCATAACTCTTATGGTGTTGTTTCCACGAATCTTTTATATGTTCCTTTGTATTTCAAACGAGTGTTTGCTTATTTTGATTTCTAACTCTAAATGACAACTGTAACCCAGATAAGAGATAATATTACATCATATGTATCTAATACGAAATGATTATGATGTTCAGACATTTCAACATAGTTTGAAATTTTCCAATTATCATAATTTGTGAAACATCTTTCACATGTCCTTTTATGCTAAAATTAAAATAAATAATTTAGTGATGTCGATCAAATCGAAGAGACTTTTGTATTCTTGTTAATTCAATATCCTCCTTCACTTTGAAATCTTTTGAATAATTCAAAACAGTTTCAAACTTATGTTTCATTAAGCAAATGCTCATATTCACTTAAATCCACAATGAAGTGTGAAATAATGATTTCCATTATTTGTTGAAAATACGATACATCATTATGTATGAAGTTCAACATTTCTTCGCATATCACTGTTTTACCAGAATGCAGAGTTTTAGTCATTCTGCCCAATGAGGCATGGTTTTGCAAAGTCTCTAGATTAAGCATCTAAGACCCCGATCTTCATTTATAATGAAGAACATGCAATAACCAAAATGGATTAAAATATAGTGTCATGTCATTACTAAACTTTGGATAGCTTTTAGCATTCAAATCCTTTATAAATGTTTACCTATTATCATTAACATAGTGATGAGAATAACTCATTCATAATCGTAATGTGACCATAAAGGTATTATTCATAAGAATAGTACAACTGACTTGTAACTTATTCATATGAAGAATCGTCTTGCTAAAAGCAAGACACACAAACAAGGATTACAAAATTATATTCAAGTCCACTAATCCAAATGATAATCTTTGAGGAAAGGGGTGATGTTGGCCATAAACTATTTTGCTCGCCATCATCTTGCCACATTGCCTTAATTCAAGCAATTCTCAAGCAGACCATCCTGTTTTCACAAAACGGGACAAGTATCCAATACTTATATAAGCTACAACGAGTTTTGCAAGAATTACATTTATAACTTTTTATATCTAACATATACCCTTTTTCATTCATGACCTCCATTCCAATCAAGCCCTTCTAAGAGTTCATAACTCTAACTCAAGATTGCTAAGTGTTTCTCCAAATATTCTCTTTTTCATCCATCATGGAAGAAAACTCATCCAACGGCTCATACCTTATGTGCCTGATCTTGCATAATACAAGATTGTAATCCAACTCTCCGTCGAATGGAGAATGGCTTATTGGATGATTATGGAGAACACACAAACATTGGAGAGTCATCGGATTATCTCCTAATGGTCATTGTATCAAGAAGAGAAGATCACCTTTTACGAGGATATCCTTCAGGCGTGGGTATTAATCTATGAAGTTGGACCCTTTTTCTAAGTTCCACATCAAGAAGTATATTCCCATGGTCGCAAAGTACCTCAATGGGATAGGCCATGATCTACTAAGATATTTGAAAATAGACATCTAGACTTAAGTTCATAATATGAGTTCAATCCTAATTGAGCTCCCACTAAAATTGTCATCCCCTGGACGATTTTAGTGATCACATGATCCCAATCCTCTACACCTCCCCCGGTCGTCACGGCCATCAATGCAGCATCAAAGGTAGACATTCCCTAATGTCAATCACATCATCCATGTGACTCATGCTCGATCTTTCGATCGCTTGTGTTCCGAGGCCATGTCTACACATGCTAGTCTCACCAAATCTAACTTGTGTGTATTCTATGTGCAACATGGCTTACACCCACTATATGCGAATGTAGATATGTCTAGCCCCCGATCGTCACGACCGGCTTCATAACGGCAAACTTTCTTGGTGGTGCACACACAAGGGGAACACTATCATTGGAATTATTTAGGGATTATCTTATTTGCTACCGTTGATTATTTAATACTAGCATATAATAAGATATAAAGAAGGTATCAACATCACATGTGTATTGTTACATGATATGGTCCTTCTTCTTGCACCTTGATCTCCATCGAGCGCTCCGGCATGATCTCCATCTTGCCCCTGGTTTGACGCCAAGTCTAGGAAGCCACCACCCGGTTGTCCATCGGAACGATGACTATTACTATACTACTTAGTAACAGAAAAGTAAACTACTTTACCTTTGTAACGACCAGTGCCATATCATAACACAAGCCCTCCTGCAAAATAAAGTTAGATGCCTCTACTTTATCTTTTGCAAGTTTTACGTGGTTGTTAGGGATTTCGCAATAGAACCATTTCTAATCTACGAACTTTCCAACCATAACATGAATCCAATAGTTGTCTCTACTACACCCCTTCCGGGGCCCTCCGTTGTAAATGCTATATCAACTATTGAATGAGAGACAGACACCTGCTAGCCACGAATACGGAACAAGCCGTATGTCGAGTGTGGAACTAGTCTCGCGTACGAATACGCGTAAGGTCGGTCCGGGCCGCTTCATCAAATAATGTCGCGATATAAACAAGTACACGCTAGAGGGTAACAACTAAGGGATCAATGGCCGCACAAAACTTGTGTGTACTGGCCGTACAGCACTCCTACGAATAGATCGGCTCTGATACCACTGAAGGGTTCCGCAGTAGAAAACAAAAAAAATCCTATGTTGGAACCTCCTAATGCCCAAGATCTATCTATGTTGTAATGCAGTAACAGCCGGAGCGTATAGAATACATACCCTTGTAGACCGTACGCGGTTAACGTTCCGAGGGGAACATGGTTTTAGTAGTCGAACCCGTAGCTGAACTGAAGGTCGCGAAGCTCCTCGCAGGTCACCCCTTGCTCCTTGATCATGCAGCAGCTTCGGCTCACGACATCCAAGGTGCCTCAAGTGAGGCCCCTCGTGGTTTCGTATACATATGGTGTACGATGACGACCTCTGACTCCTTGATCCCTGTCGGGTGTGCGGAAGTAGATCTCCGGCTTGGAATCCCTGCAGCGCAACGGTGTGTTGTAGGTGCGGTGTCTCTTGCATGGACAGTCCTTACTTGGGACCGTGCCAACGCATGGTGACGAGAGAGAGGGAAGGAGGAAGTAAACTAAAGGACTTCTCCAAATATTGGTGTGTCTTTATTCCCACCCATGGGAACCCCTTTATATAGGGGAGGGGGTGTGTGTAACACCCCAAAACTTCTAATCAAGATTATCAAGATCTAATCACCCAATTTTAGGGTTAACAAAAACTTTAATCCCAAAAATCAATATGAATGCATGTTTGTGTTTGCATTAGTGTGTGATTGATTGGAATTGCCATGTTTGATTGCTATAAATGATTAGAAATGGTTTAAAGGTGAATACTACATCATCTAGGCCATTTACAAACAAAATAAAAATAAAAATAAATCAAATATGAATAAATAAGGCAAATGGTCATTTTGGCCAAAATTAACCACTAGGTCACTTTGAGTGTTCCTAGAAGAGAAATTCTAATAAAAACAATTCTATATCTTTTCACCCCTTGCGAGACCAAGTAAAAGTGTATCAAGGCCCATTGTACAAACTTACAAAAACATTTTCCAAATCAATTTAATGGACAGTTGAAAATTGAATCAAGTGTATGTACTAAGATCACACTTTTTCAAAAACCTACCAAATGAATTCTTTGACCTCTCCAAGCAAACATAGACACTCAATCTTAAGTTCAAATCACTCACAAAGTTTCATTCAAAAATTCCAAAATATTTTTCTTGCAGCCATTACAACAAACACCTACTTAACACTAACTAAGCAGCTGTCTAACTTCACTGTTTACATAGTAATCCTAGACCATTTTGGTCCCCTCTTAACCCCCTTGTTTCCCTTAGTGTCGAGCCACACCAGACCAGTACCCTCTTTACCATTGTGCATAGTGGAGTGCCGCCCGTTTTTGGTCAGCGCCGGCCAACAATGGACAGCACGCCAGGAGCATCGCCACCCTCATCCAAGACACGCACTAGACACGCCTCGGTCTACCGCCACCCCCTGTCCAAGCCACGACCACTACCAAGCCCTAGACCACCCTAGCTACACCGCGCCCAGCCTCTACACACCATGCCCAGAGCGTGCCAGCTCCCTGCACCCGACCTCCTCGAATAGACCGTGCCTCACCCTCGCCGCGCACGCTCACGCTCGCCATGATCATAGCACGCCCGCAGACACCCCTGTTCTCCGTCGCGTGACCCGTAGCTGTCGCATGCCGTCGCAAACACTTATGCGTCCGTGCGGAGCGCCGCACGCTCCCGACCAATCCACACCGCCCCATGCCGCGCCATTAAGCTAGAGAGCATCGCCAAGGAACCGCGCACCGCCCCCTACCCTCAGCTGTGCTGCTAGCCGCCTGTAGCGTCGTCACCGACGAGCCCGAGCCCACGCCGTTCGGTCCCCTCACCGCAGTATAAGTAGAGGCCGTCCCCGCCTCATTTCTCCGCACCAACACACTCACCACTCCTCTCTCTCGCCGGAATTTGGCCGGAACCCATCACTACTGGAGGAGAAAGTCGCCATCGATTTCGACCACCCCAAGACCTGCCGCGGCCACCACTAGAACCGCCGTCCATGACAACGTCGATTGCCCCATCGCCGTCCCTAGCTGGAGCCCAGGTGAGCCTCGCCGAACCCCCACCGCCACGCTAGGTTTAGTTCCTCGCTGGAGTAGTTCGTCATCGATGACGACTCCTAGCCGTTAGATTAGATTTAGATCGCATGGCCTAGATTCGCAGATACTATTTCGTTTAGTTAGTCTTGCTGACTGGTGGACCCCGTCTGTCAGCAGCCCGCTTTGTTGTGCAGTTGGGCCTGCCCGTTTAATTTTCCCGCGCAGGTCTGGAGATTCAAATAAGGATTTTCCATTTTAGTTAAAACCCTATTATGTCCATAGATTAAAAAATCAATTCAGAGAGTTTCACTAAACAAAATTGAATGATTCAAATTTTGCTAGAAAGATATTTAAATTATCTATCCAAGACCTTTGGATTTAAATCAATCGGAGTTATAGATCACATATACCAAAAATAATAACACAGAGACTTTTCCAACTTCAAACATTTTCAAAACTCAACCATAAATGCTTTTGAGTTGATTCCAACTCTCAAAAATCACATTTGATAATATCTATCCAAATATGTAATAATATTAAGGTTTGTATGCAGTGATTTTGGACTAGTACCAAAATAATGCTATATACGCATTTCTAGTCACTTTAAATCTATTAAATGATAATCTTAAGATTTATTAAATATGATCAACACTTTAAATCACATTCCCATGTATTAGAATATGTGGTGATGACATGTGTCAACATGATCCCATATCCTATTTGGAGAATATTAAATATTAAGTATATTCAATGAGTAGAAATTACTTTTCCAAAATAAAATAAATAAGGTTAAGTCTTTATTTCATGTGATGATTGTGATGATGCTAGATCATCAAGTGTGAGCCTTGGTGTGCTAAATAGGCTTAGTTAAGTATTGTTTGGTGATTGTGTACCCCGTATTCCTTTATAGACGATAGTACCAACCAAGGATACAAGGAGGAGGAGTACTACCAAGAAGAAGAAGAAGAAGAAGAAGAAAACTTCAATCGCTTCACCAATCAAGGCAAGCTATTATGTGCAAGCTAGACTATTCAAGCTAACCCTTGCAAGTTTCATAACCTAAGCAAGATGCATTAGGAATGCTTTGGTTATACCATTTTGAGTATACCAATCCCAAGTTTTACTTGGAAGCGTTATTCTTTTTACTTTACCAAAGTCCTTTACTTTTAGTTAGTGCTTTGCAAGTATGTGGAGAATTAGTGTAGATATCATAAAGAGTATAAAACTAGGCCTACACATAGATGTCATTCTATGGCATGAGATTGGAGATTAGCACCCCTCATTAGTGAATACCCCCAAACTTTAGTGGCTAGTGCTAAGCATAAAAGTGGATCACTTAGATGGGAATACTTGGTGAAAATGATTATGAAAACCTTGGAATGATGCTTCATTCTATTGAGATGTTTTGACATGTGTTGAGAAACACAATGGTTTGATGATGAAAATGTTGAGGCATGAGCCTTAGCCCTTCTACAAAAACTGATGGTTGTGTTTGGATGCGATACCATTCCAACTTTACCATACAACCACAATACCTGAATTAGGTAGGGCTTAGCCAGAAGTTTATATGCCTTAGTATGGGTTCCCTCGCTGAAGAGGTTTGAGATGAGGCTACCTCTTGACGATTGTCCACCTATGCAGTGCCCAGGATGGCAAATGGCCATGGCTGGGAGGCCAAGCTCATAGGGGAGGTGCCTATATAGGGTGTGTAATTGAAAGCTTATGATTGATCATCCGCATGCTAAGTATGATTGATTCAGGGTTATGCCTGACGGATGTATCGAATGTTGTGGTGAAAGTGTACCACCTCTACAGAGTGTCAAACTATTCGAATAGCCGCGTTCGCGGTCATGGACAGTTGGAGTGGCCATACTGTTATGTCGTCAGATGTTTTCAAAATGATTTGTGACTTGAACTATGATTTTGACTTGACCACAACAGGGTTGTGAATTTTGAAAACTAGTTTCCCACTTAAGTGATTTAGAACATTAACTTAGTTTTCTTTACTTCTAAACTCAGTATAGATAAACCTGGCTTTTTGCAAATAAACCTAGAGCTTAAGATCCCTACTAGCACTACCTTACTTGTTAGTGATAGTTTGCGAGTACTTAAAGAGTGCTCATGGCTTTGTCCCTGGCTATTCCCGTGGCCAGAATATGAGGAGGACTACCAGGATGATGGACTGCAGGAGGTCTATGACAACTAGGATCATCTCCCATCGCCAGCATTGCTTGTGACCCTGAAGATGGAGCCCACTACTACGCTTATTGTTCCACTACTTAATTGTAGTAAGACTGGATCATGAGATCCTTTATTTGTAAGAACTTATTATGGTTTGTAATGGATGATGTACTGTGATGTCCAATCTGTTATGTCTCGCAAAAATGGTAATCCTGGGATTGCGAGGTATGGCATAACAGGCATCTAGGATTAAAAATCCAGGTGTTGACAAGTTGGTATCAGAGCCATCCTGACCATAGGATACCCTAGTTAGAATGGACGTTTGAGCAAAAACTTAGTTTCAAAACAAAAGAAGTGCTTATTTATGAAAAATTATTCTCTCTCTTATCCTTGAGATTCTTTCCAAAATTCATGTTCCTCAAAATTCTTACTTTTCTACATAAAATTTGACACACTTGATCAACCTCACTAACTTACTCATCCTAAATTCTTATAGATGGAAGTTCGGTAGTGCAAGTTCTACCAGGTGGGAAATGGAGGCCAACTGATCTTTGAGAGGGATCTAGATGCACTGTCAGAGTATCAGAGCCCAACTCAATGATCACGTAGGAGGAGATCTACAATGGCTGATAGTTGCAGATCTCAGAGGTAAGATGGAAGCACCAACTTCAAACAAGATCCAATTCACATTGAGGGAGAACAACTGGCTAGATGGATTAGATAGGGAAATGCATGAAGCTCCTGCCCGTCTTTGTGGACATGACATCAACTTGATCCAGGGAACTCGCTTTGCTCACTTCACAAGGCGTGATTCTATGGGGATGCCAGGACACCCAGAATTGAAGCACCAGGTGGACAATCTTAACTTCATACTATATGATAGGCAGAAGGAGTTGGACCATGCTTGCACCTATGCCAATCACAACCTTTCCATTGCCAACAAGAAGGACCAGACTGCTCGTCAAGGATCGCCAATCACTTCATCATCAATGCGAGAAGAAGGATCGCACCATTGATCATCTTCGCAAGAAGGTGGCCGCTCTCGAGAAGACCATCCGTGAACAGGAAGTCCAGCTTGAAGCAAAGGAGGAGGAGGAAGGTGAAGATATCCAGGGGGATCTTTACTCTTACCTCAGCGATGACAACAACTACATGGAGGATGATGCCATGGAGTTCCACACTGATGATGATTCCGACTTCATTGATGATGATTAGATGCACTTGAGCACTACCGAAGGAAAGAGTTATATCGGTCCCGCTGTATCGTAGTTTCACAGAATGGTTCTTAAAACTATCTGTTTTCCATTTGTGTGTGGTGTGTGTTTGTATGGTGTGCTTTGAATGAATGAATGAATGAGAGGAATTTGTTAGTTTGCAAAACCTGAGTCAAACTCAAAGTTTAAATCTTTTGAAACAAAACCAGGATCCTTAGAAATTTATCTCTTATCTCATTATCTATCTCAATCTTCAGATGACTCATGGTAACCCCAGAGGAAGCAGCTCATCTCAGGACCCGATGCTGCAGATTCTTCAGATGCTAGTTTTTGACCATGAAGCTAGTAGAGCAGAACGCCAAGCCAACTTAGCCACTCTCCATAGATAGCTCAGATGGCCCACAATAATCAAGGCCATGGAAACCAAGATCACCATGGATCCAAACTTAAGAACTTTTAGAATACCAATCCCCCTATCTTTAGTAAGTCTGAGGACCCCTTAGATGCTGATGACTGGCTGCAAACCATGGAGAACAACCTGGAAGTCGCCGGAGTTGAAGCCAATGAGAAGGTATTGGTTGCCACCCACTATCTGGCAGGAGATGCAAGAGCCTGGTGGAATAGCACCCGTACCATGAATGATGGTCAGATGATGACTTGGGAAGCCTTCAAAATCAAGTTCAGTCACTCCCATGTGCCCCAAGGTTTAGTCACCAGAATGAGAGATGAGTTTAGAGAACTGAAGCAAGGAAGGATGACGGTAGTTGAGTACCATGACAAATTTCTGTCCCTAGCTAGATATGCCCTTGATGAGATCAACACTAAAGCAAAGAAGAAGGAGAGGTTCCTTAATGGATTACATGATGAGATGCAGACTATGTTAGTCAACATCCATTTTGAAGATCTAGAGGAGCTAGTCGACTCTGCCATTCAGATGGAAGGGAAGATCAACCATGCCAATGACAACCTCAAGCGTCGCATGATGCACCAGAGTGGATCCAACCATACTTAGAAGTATCGCCCCAACCCGTCTATAGGATATGCCCCAAGAAACAATAGACCCCCTATGTCTCGTCCAAGCTATCCCAATCGTAGCGGAGGAAACCTGAAGTCTGGAGGAAACCACAACAACAACCCCGGCAACTCCAATAACTTCAATCGTGCACCACCCAAGTCCAATAACAACAACAATACTGCCCCAAGGACAGGAAGCAATGTTGTGCCTGTTGCGGCCAAAGACAAGTCCCAGATTACTTGCTTTGAATGTGGAGTCAAGGGTCACTACTCCAATGAGTGCCCCAAGAAGCTTGCAGCAGCCACCAATGTGAATGCACCTACTCGGCAGCAGCGCCGTGTTTCAGCCTGGAAGGAGATTTGCCCTAGCGAATTCACTCAACCGCAATGGCCATCTGTTCCACGTGAATGCTGAAGAAGCCCAGCAAGCACTAGATGTCGTGCTGGGTATGTTTTCTGTTAACTAAGTTTTATCAAGAGTGTTGTTTGATTCTGGAGCATTGCACTCGTTTGTTACAGAAGAATTTCCATGCACTAGTAAGATTCAACCAACCAAATTGAAGCATGTTATGATAGTTCAAATCCCCAGTTCAACCACCAAAGCTAGGAAAATTTGCAAGGTTGTACCTATCCGAATCCATGGCATAGATTTTTATGCTAATCTAATAGTACTTGGAACTAAAGGTTTGGAAGTAGTACTAGGAATGGATTGGATGTCGAAACATAAAGGATTGATCGACTGTGCCAAGAAAGCCATAACCATGAACAGTAGCTCTGGAGTATCAGTAGAGCATGTATCTGAAACCTTGCCCCGCCAGTTCAAATGCAACAAGAGTCTATCCCTACCAACCCTAGACCAAGTCAGAGTAGTCTGTGAATACCCCGACGTATTCCCAGATGAATTGCCCGGTATGCCCCCAGATCGGGATATCGAGTTCATCATTGAACTAATTCCTAGAACTGGACCCATAGCTCAGAGACCTTATAGGATGAATCCATCTGAATTAGTGGAGGTGAAGAAGCAACTTGATGCTATGCTGGAGAAATGTTTGATTCAACCAAGCGCGTTGCCATGGAGATCACCTGTTTGTTTGTGGATAAGAAGGATGGAGGTAACCATTTGTGCACGGATTACCGGAAGCTAAATGATGTCACCATCAAGAACAAGTACCCATTTCCAAAGATAGAGGATTTATTTGATCAATTTACTGGTGCCGGAGTGTTTTCTAAGATTGACCTTAGAACTGGTTATCATCAACTCAAGATTTGTGCAACGTATATTCCAAAGACCGCCTTTACCACCAGATATGGATTGTATGAGTATACGGTCATGTCTTTTGGATTAACCAATGCCCCTTCTAATTTCATGAATGTCATGAATAAAAAATTTATGAACTTTCTGAACAAGATTGTCATTGTTTTTATCGATGATATTCTTATCTATTCCAAGTCGAAAGAAGACCATGAGCTACACCTGAGAACCATCCTTGAAACCCTTAGGGAACATCAGTTGTATGCCAAGTTTAGCAAATGTGAGTTCTTGTTGAAGGAAGTAGGATTCCTCGGACATATCGTGTCGGTAGGAGGAGTCGCTGTTGATCCTGCCAAGATCAAAGATGTTGAAGCATGGAAAGCCCCAACGACTCAAACTCAAGTCCGTGCATTTCTCGGATTAGCAGGATATTATCCAAGTTTGTTGAAGGATTTTCAAGCATTGCAAGACCAATGACCCAATTGTAGAAGAAAGATAAGAAGTTCGAATGGACTGACAAATGTGAAGCCAGTTTTCAAGAGCTTAAGACGAGATTGATTTGAGCCCCAATTCTGATTATGCCAGATATCAAGAAGCCTTTTGATGTGTATTCTGATGCATCCAAGATTAGTCTCGGATGTGTGTTAATGCAAGAAGGCCAAGTCATACCATATATGTCCCGACAACTGAAGCAACATGAACAAAACTACCCCACCCATGACCTTGAATTAGCAGGCGTAATTTTGGCATTGAAGACATGGCGTCATTACCTATGGGTAACTCCTATGAGATTTATTCGGATCACAAGAGCCTGAAGTATATTTTCACCCAGAAGGAGCTAAATATGAGGCAAAGTAGATGGATCAAGGTAATCAAGGATTATGACCTTTGACATTCACTATCACCCTAGAAAAGCTAATGTGGTACCGGATGCTCTTAGCAGATTCCCATGTAGATTAAACACCATGATCAAGGAAAACCAGCCAAGTTTGTATGAAGAATTGGAGTAGTTTAGAACGGAGCTAGTTAGCAAAGGATTTTTAGGTAGCATAGAACTTCAACCCACTTTGATCAGTCAGATCATGGAATCCCAGAAAAGAAATGCAAATACCGACGGAATCAAACGTCGTATCGATACAGGGAAGGTTCCCGGATTCACCGAAGATGAAGAAGGAGTTTTGTGGTATAAAGGACGTATCTGTGTGCCAGCAGATTCCGAGCTGAAGCAAGTTATCATGTAGGAAGCTCATGATACTCTTTATTCTATCCACCCCGGAGGAACAAAGATGTATTAGGATTTGAAGGAGCAATTTTGGTGGCACAAGATGAAGAGAGAAATCGGAAGCTACATCGCCAAGTGTGATAATTGTCAGAGAGTCAAAGCGGAACATCAGAGACCCGCAGGACTTTTGCAACCATTGCAGATTCTAGAATTGAAATGGGATTCTGTCGGAATGGACTTTATCACCGGTTTGCCTACTTCTAGTAGGGGAAATGACTCTATTTGGGTCATAGTTGATAGACTGTCCAAGGTAGCCCATTTTATACCTGTCAAGACCACCTACCAGAGTTCGAAGCTAGCAAAGTTGTACATTGCTAGAATCATTAGTTTGCATGGAACCCCTAAGACCATTGTATCGAATCGAGGAACCCAATTTACCTCAAGATTTTGGCAGAAAGTCCAAGAAGGATTAGGAACCAAGTTGAATTTCAGCACATCTTATCACCCGCAGACCAATGGAAAGACTGAAAGAGTCAACCAAATCTTAGAAGATATGTTGAGAGCTTGTGTGTTAGAGTATGGATCAAAATGGGAAGATTTTCTGCCTTTCGCAGAATTCTCATTTAACAATAGTTATCAAGCCAGTTTGCAAATGGCCCCATTTGAGTTCTTATATGGAAGAAAGTGCCGTACCCCCTTGAATTGGTCACAAGTAGTAGAGAGTCAGATTTTTGGACCCGATATCCTAAGAGAAGCCGAAGAGAAGGTTCACAAAGTCCATGAGCACCTCAAGACCGCCCAATCCAGACAGAAGAGTTATGCTGACAAGAGACGTCGAGACCTGACTTTCAATGTCGGAGATTTTGTGTATCTCAAAGTGTCACCCTTGAAGGGAATGCAATGTTTTCAACTAAAGGAAAGTTAGCCACCAGATATATTGGACCCTTCAAGATTTTGAATCGTCGAGGAGAAGTATCATATCAACTGGAACTGCCAGAGGAGATGTCAGCCATCCATGATGTGTTCCATATCTTGTTACTTCGCAAATGCTTAGAAGTTTCGGAGAAGACCAAAGTTTTCAAGAATATCGATCACATAGCCATAGATATCAACAAGGATTTGACATATCGTGAAGTGCCCGTTCGTATTTTGGAAGAAGCCTTCAGAACCACCAGGACCCAGATTATCAAATTTCTCAAGATCCAATGGAGCAACCATACTGAAGAAGAAGCTACCTAGGAGCGAGAAGATTACTTTAGGACTGAGTTCCCAAATCTCTTTAGCTCCTAGTTTTTCTTAAATCTTGGGACGAGATTTTGATTAAGGAGGGAAGGTTTGTAACACCCCAAAACTTCTAATCGGGATTATCAAGATCTAATCACCCAATTTTAGGGTTAACAAAAACTTTAATCCCAAAAATCAATATGAATGCATGTGTGTGTTTGCATTAGTGTGTGATTGATTGAAGTTGCCATGTTTGATTGCTACATATGATTAGAAATGGTTGAAAGGTGAATACTACATCATCTAGGTCATTTACAAACAAAATAAAAATAAAAAGAAATCAAATATGAATAAATAAGGCAAATGGTCATTTTGGCCAAAATTAACCACTAGGTCACTTTGAGTGTTCCTAAAAGAGAAATTCTAATAGAAACAATTCTATATCTTTTCACCCCTTGTTAGACCAAGTAAAAGTGTCAAGGCCTACTTGACAAACTTACAAAAACATTTTTGGAATCAATTTAATAGACAGTTGAAAATTGAATCAAGTGTATGTACTAAGATCACACTTTTTCAAAAACCTACCAAATGAATTCACCTTGACCTCTCCAAGCAAACATAGACACTCAAGCTTAAATTCAAATCACTCACAAAGTTTCATTCAAAAATTCCAAAATATTTTTCTTGCGGCCATTACAACAAACACCTTGTTTACACTAAGCAGCTGCCTAACTTCACTGTTTACACAGTAATCCTAGACCATTTTGGTCCCCTCTTATCCCCCTTGTCTCCCTTATTGTCGAGACACACCAGACCAGTCCCCTCTTTGCTGTTGTGCATAGTGGAGCGCCGCCCTTTTCTTGGTCATCGCCGGCTGACAACGGACAGCACGCCAGGAGCATCGTCGCCCTCATCCACGATGCGCACCAGACATGCCTCGGTCTACCGTCACCCCCTATGCAAGCCACGACCACTGCCAAGCCCTGGACCACCCTAGCTACGCTGCACCCAGCCTCTCTGCACCATGCCCAGAGCACGCCAGCTCGCCGCACCCGACCGCCTCGCACAGACCGCTCCACGCCATCGCCGCGCACGTGCACGCTCGCCATGATCACAGCACGCCCGCAGACACCCCCGTTCGCCGCCGCCGCGCCCGTACCTGCCGCCCGCCGTCGCAAACACCTCTGGGTCTGCGTGAAGCGTCGCACGCTCCCGACCAATGCACACCGCCCCACACCACGCCATTAAGCCAGAGAGGATCGACAGGGAACCGCGCACCGCCCCCTACCCTTAGCCGTGCCGCTTGCCGCCTGTAGCGTCGTCACCGACGAGCCTGAGCCCACGCTGTTCGGTCCCCTCGCCGTATTATAAGTAGAGGCCTTCACCGCCTCATTTCTCCACACCAACACCCTCACCACTCCTCTCTGATACTCCCACACTTCTGTTGGGTTCGCAGCATAGAAAACAAAAAAATCCTGCGATGGGAACTATACGCCATGATCTATCTACTAGATACAAGCAAGGGGTGGATATACATCCATAGAGAACTTACCCTCGAAGACAACAAAGCTTTGTTAATGAGAGTGAACTCGTGGATGATGTAGTCGTACACTTGCCGATCTCAAGATCATGATGAAGTCCTTCAGGTCCAGCACCTTCAGGTCCAGCACCATCAAGTCCAGCACGGCAAATTAGCGGTGCATCCGTGATCGCACACACGTCCGGTCCACCGAACAACATCCGCCTCCTCGCTCCAGAGATGCAGCGGAAGCAGCAACTCCTTTCTAGATAAAGCCACCGGGAACATGTATCTCGCTAATCTGAGACCATGGGGAATAACTAGAGAGAGAAGAGAACCTTCACGGGGAGGTGGGGCAAGAGGAGAGGAGCCATGGGGCTCCTTTTATAGGGGAGGGGCGCAGCCCCAAGGCCATGGCTGGCCGGCCATGGTGGGTGCCCCCACCTCTCCCTCATTCATGTGGGTGGAGCTTCCACTAAGCCCACTCACATCAATTTCAACTCCACTCACTTTGCATTTAATGTCCACCAAATTAAATGCATTTTCTCTTTAAATAAAACACTTTTATTTATTTTATTCAGAATTTTCTTAATTAATTTAATTAACAAACATTCACATAAAACTCCCCGCAACATTTCAATATCACATGCAGAACCAGTTTCAGCAATTTCACCCGAAACAATTCCGGTTTCCATCGAAATGATTCAAGTGCTTTCTTAATCTTTATCTGAAACATATTTGCTCCTAAATGGTGTCGGTATCCCTTAAGTATGTCACCCTACGGTTCGCGAATAATGCAGATATGATCGAGACTCCTCTCTGATCAATAATCAGCAGCGGGACCTGGAGATCCCTACTGACTCCCACATATTCAACGATGACTCTTGTGATCATGTGAACCTTTAACGTTGTAACTAAATCCCTTTGTCTCACGATATATTACATGTTCGAGATTCGATCATCGGTATCCAAATACCTAGTTTGATCTCGTTACCGACATGCACTCTTTTCTTGTTCCCGTGATATAACATTCTAGTGATCACATCACTTGCTTGGAAGCTATCTTAATGTGATATCACCGAGAGGGCCCAAAGTATATCTATCCGTCATCGGGATTGACAAATTCCACTCTTGATCCATGAGCCTCAACATAACACCTTCGGAGTATCTGAACCCACCTTTATAGTCACCCTTTTACGGTGTAACGTTTGATGTTATCAAGTTACTCTTCCGATGTTAGCGATTAACATGATCTCATGGTCTAAGGACTAAGATTACTTCGTATGATATTATAGCAATATAAACATAATTACTTTGATCTCTATGCTAAACTTCGGATGAATGTTCATCACATCATTCCACCAATGTTGTGACCTCGTTATTAACAACATCCAATATACATGATCAGGAAACCTTGATCATCTTGTTAATCAACGAACTAGTTTATATGAGAGGCATTACTAGGAACTTTGTATTTTGTTTATTAAACACACATGTATTAATTTTTCCAATTAATACAATTATAGCATGCAAAACAAACATTTATCATAAACATGGAATAAGATAATAACCACTTTATTATTTCCTCTTGGGCATATTCCCTTCAACTTGTTCCTGGAGCAAGGCGAGCTCTCTCTCGCCAGAATTTGGCCAGAGCCCGCCGCTGCTGGAGGAGAAGGTCGCCATCGATTTCGACCACCCCCAGACCTGACGCGACCACCGCTAGAACCACCGTCCACGACAACGTCGATTGCCCCCATTGCCGACCCTACCTGGAGCCCAGGTGAGCCTTGCCAGACCCCCATCGCCGCGCTAGGTTTAGTTCCTCGCCGGAGCAGTTTGTCGTCGATGACGACTCCCATCCGTTAGATTAGATATAGATCGCATGGCCTAGATTCGCAAATACCGTTTCGTTTAGTTAGTCTCGCTGACTGGTGGACCCCGTCTATCAGCAGCCCACTGCACTCTGTAGTGTAGTTGGGCCGACCCGTTTAAGTTTCCCACGCAGGCTTGGAGATTCAAATAAGGATTTTCCATTTTAGTTAAAACCCTATTCTGTCAATAGATTCAAAAATATAATTGAATGATTCAAATTTTGTTAGAAAGATATTTACATTATCTATCCAAGCCCGTTAGATTTAAATCAATTGGAATTATAGATCACATATACCAAAAATAACTAGACAGAGACTTTTCCAACATCAAACATTTTCAAAAATCAACCATAAATGCTTTTGAGTTGATTCCAACTCTCAAAAATCACATTTGATAAGATCTATCTGAATATATAAAAATATTAAGGTTTGTATGCAGTGACTTTGGACTAGTACCAAAATAATGCTATATAGGCATTTCTAGTCACCTTAAATCTATTAAATGATAATATTAAGATTTATGAAATATGATCAACAATTTAAATCACATTCCCATGTATTAGAATATGTGGTGATGACATATGTCAACATGATCCCATATTCTATTTGGAGAATATTAAATCTTAAATATATTCAATGAGTAGAAATTACTTTTCTAAAATAAAATAAATAAGGTTAAGTCTTTATTTCATGTGATGATTGTGATGATGCTAGATCATCAAGTGTGAGTCTTGGTGTGCTAAATAGACTTAGTTAAGTATTATTTGGTAATTGTGTACCCCGTATTCCTTTATAGACGATAGTACCAACCAAGGATACGAGGAGGAGGAGTACTACCAAGAAGAAGAAGAAAACTTCAATCACTGCACCAATCAAGGCAAGCTATTATGTGCAAGCTACACTATGCAAGCTAACCCTTGTAAGTTTCGTAGCCTAAGCAAGATGCATTAGGCATGCTTTGGTTATACCATTTTGAGTATACCAATCCCAAGCTTTACTTGCAAGCGTTATTATTTTTACTTTACCAAAGTCCTTTACTTTTAGTTATTGCTTTGTAAGTATGTGGAGAATTAGTATAGATAGCAGAAAGAGTATAAAACTAGGCCTACACTTAGATGTCATTCTATGGCATGAGATTGGATATTAGCACCCCTCATTAGTGAATACCCCCAAACTTTAGTGGCTAGTGCTAAGCATAAAAGTGGATCACTTAGATAGGAATACTTGGTGAAAATGATCATGAAAACCTTGAAATGATGCTTCATTCTATTGAGATGTTTTGACATGTGTTGAGAAATACAATGGTTTGATGATGAAAATGTTGAGGCATGAGCCTTAGCCCTTTTAAAAAAATTGATGGTTGGGTTCGGATGCGATACCATTCCAATTTTACCGTACAACCACAATACCTGAATTTGGTAGGGCTTAGACGGAAGTTTATATGCCTGAGTATGGGTTCCCTTGCAGAAGAGGTTTGATATGAGGCTACCTCTTGATGATTATACACCTATGCACTGCCCAGGATGGCAGATGGCCATGGCTGGCAGGCCAAGCTCATAGGGGAGGTGCCTATACTAGGGTGTGTAATTGAGAGGTTATGATCGATTATCTGCATGCTAAGTATGATTGATTCAGGGTTATCTCGGACGGATGTATTGAATTTTGTGATGAAAGTGTACCACCTCTGTAGAGTGTCAAATTATTCGAATAGCCGCATCCGCGGTCATGGACAGTTGGAGTGGCCATACTGTTCCGTTGTCAAATATTTTCAAAATGATTTGTGACTTGAACTATGATTTTGACTTGACCAGAACAGGGTTGTGAATTTTGAAAACTAGTTTCCCACTTAAGTGATTTAGAACATTAACTTAGTTTTCTTTACTTCTAAACTCAGTTTAGATAAACCTGGCTTTTTGCAAATAAACCTAGAGCTTAAGATTCCTACTAGAACTACCTTACTTGTTAGTGATAGTTTGCGAGTACTTAAAGAGTACTCATGGCTTTGTCCCTGGCTATTTCCGTGGCCATACTATGAGGAGGACTACCAGGATGATGGACAGTAGGAGGTCTATGACAACTAGGATCATCTCCCATCGTCAGCATTGCTTGTGACCCTGAGGATGGAGCCCACTACTACGCTTATTATTCCGCTGCTTGATTGTATTAAGACTGGATCATGAGATCCTTTATTTGTAAGACCTTATTATAGTTTGTCATGGATGATGTACTGCGATATCCAATCTATTATGTCTTGCAAAAATGGTAATCCTGGGATTGCGAGGTATGGCATAACAGGCATCTGGGATTAAAAATCTGGGGGTTGACAGTGTGCCCTCCCCTTTGGGTTTCCCATGTGGGACTAAACAAGGGAGAGAGGGGGAGGCGCATGGGCCCTTAGGGCACCATGGGCCGGATGGCTAGGGGTGGGTCCTACCCCGTGCACAACCCTAGGCTGGTCGGGTGGGCCCCCTTAAGGCGGCTAGGGCTTGGCCCTTTGGCCCTTGGCCCTTCCCCTTTTCAGTTTCCCTCATGGGCCCTTTTTACCTAGGAAGTTTGGCCCATTAGTGGAATACCCCTTCAAATTAGATTTTAATATTATACTTATTATTAATTACATTAATTAATAGGTAAATACATATTACAAAATTTGATTTGACCTGAACACCTTTCGGTTCCCTTTCGATTTCCTCTAAATGACTTTGGATCTTTCCCAGAACGATTCCGGGTCTCTCACGGAACTTTTCCGGTTTCCTTTTCTCTTTCATATGGTGATTCCTACTTACAGAGGATCTCTAGCTCATCGTACCCTTAAGTGTATTTCCCCATGGATCGGGAATGGCACAGACATGATCTCCATCAATGATCAATAGCGGGACCGGGATGCCCATAATGACCCCTGTGCATTCCATGATGATAATGTCATTTGAACCGTAAATAGTCGTTTCCCATTCCCTTTGCCACTTGATACCTAGTTCACTTGAGATTTGATCTACGGTATCTCCATACCTTCGTTCGAGCTTGTTATCGATGAATTTGTTTTCTTGTTTCCGTGTCGTTGCATTCCGTGACCAGTCACACGCTTGCAAGCTTCGTTAATGCAACGTCACCGAGATGGCCACATATGTATCTATCTGTTACATGGATTGGCAAATCCTGGTCTTGATATGTACTCCTCTACATGCCCCTTTGGGAAACCTGAGTGGCACCTTTTCGATAACCCGGTCACGGTGTGATACTTGATAACCATCTAAGCTCCCTCCAGAACTGTGATTTGCATTACCTCACAGTCTAAGGATTAGGTTGCGAGGTTTCCTTAGTTTATCATTAATGGTGAACTTTGTAACTAGATATCATTAAGATACAACTGGTTGGGTTGTTTGTCTATCACATCATTTAACTAATGACATGACCTCATTGTCAATTGGCATAAATGCCCATGATCTCGAAACCCTAGATCATCCTCATGACCAATGAACTAGTTCGCTAGAGGCAACTAGAGACTTGTTTTGTTTACATACCACACGCGTATTAATGTTTCGTATTACTACAGTTATAGCACAGTATGAAACTATTATGAACTAATTGAGATATGACAATAAAAAACTATTTATTATTTGCCTCTAGGGCAAATCTCTTTCAAGGTGGGCTGGTGGGCTGCTCATGGGAAGTTAAGTTGGTGAGCTAAGTTGATGCGATGGCTGTTGTGTTGTTGCGCTGCTTTGCCCCTGCGCGTGCACGCGTTAGATTAGGTATGGGTCGGCTAGGCTGGGCCACTTTGGCTAGCCGGGTTAGGCTAGGTTGCTCTTTTTTTATTGGTTTATTCTTATTGTTTTCCTATTTCTTTTATATCTTTTTCATAATACCTCCAAATTGACTCAAATCAATTTCTGAGTTTTTGTAAAATTAGGGGAACATTCTAAGAGGATAATGTTCAATATTTTTGCCTATTTAAAATAGTGTATTGACTAAACCATGTATAATTCCATATAGGAATATTTTAGTGAATCAAATCAGGGTTTGAAAATAGGGTTTTGCAATTGAAAAATTCCATGAATGCAAATGCATTTTTTTCTAGTCCCAAATTTCTAAAATCTTGGGATGTGACAGACTAACCCCCTTAAGATGAATCTCGTCCTTGAGGTTTGAAATGGCTAGCATGGTTTGGGTGGTATACTCGAGGCTAACCCCCTTAAGAAAATTGTACTTGGCATTTCCAAGGCTAATTGTTGGGCTATATCTGATTCTTATTCCCTATGAGATTGTGGATCCAATGTAAATAAGCTAGAGGGAAATTTGTGTGCTGTCAATCTCCATGATTTAATGGTGGCATGTTGTACTAGCTATTAATTCTCATCTAGTGGGTTATCTTTAACAGATCCTCTAAGTAACTCCATATGTAATTATTCTTATCCATGAATGCCTCGATATGAATGAATATGGTGCACAGGTATTGAAAATTTATGAGTGCAATGTATGAATTAGATGGGAACTTACTAGTCATGAAGCCTGGCTTATGGGGTGCTTTCCCTATGTTCACATGGTTCATAGTTGCCTTTGGGGTTGAATCAGGCTTGGCTCCAACTTCAATCTTCCTCTTTGGGCAATTATCAGCATAGTGTCCCTCCTTGTTGCACTTGAAACACGTCACTGACTAATATCCTTCTTCTGATAGTTGTGGTTATGACCATTGTTGCCTCCAGAATTGTGGCCATTTCCTCCTCCATGGTGTTGATGTCCATTGTCACCATTGTGGTTGTGCCATTGCCTCCAGGGTATCTAGAGTTCCCATTCTCATTATGGAAAATATGGGTCCTATGGTACGAACATGAGTTGCGATTGTCATGCTTCCTATTGCAGTTTGCCACCTGCTTGTGCTTCCCTTCCAGAATTCTGACCCTGTCCATCAGCTTCTAAAATGTAGGGCAATAGACCACTAACAACTGCAGCGAGAGCTCATCACTGAGACCATGCAGAAACCTCTATGTCCCCTTGGCATCAGTGTCCACATCTTCAGGTGCATGGCGTGACAGATTATTGAATTCCTCTATGTAGTCCGCCACAATGCGATTGGTTTGACGCGGGTTGCAGAACTTCTTCCTCGTTAGGCACAAGACCCCTGAAGAGACATGGTTGGTCTTGAAACCTTCCTCAAACATGGCCCAGGTAACTGTATCTAGTGGGTGGGTGATATGGAAAGCATCCCACCACGAAGCAGCTAGTCCCTTGAGTAAGTGAGCAGCAATGGAAATCTCACCTTCCAGCTTGTTCACCCAGCGCAGCCAGTCAAGAGCAATCATACTGTCGGAGAAGTGTCCCGCGAAGGAACGGGTGTCTAATAAGCCCTGAGTTCGAGAGGGGGCTAAATGACACGTTCTGAGGTTCACAGCGATGGCAAAGATGGCGACGCACGAACACGATAGAGAGGTTGACACGGTTATTTTACCCAGATTCGGGACCCTCGTGAGGAGGTAAAGCCCCTACTCCTGCTTGGTTGTATTGCTCGAAGTGCTTCGCAAGGGTACAATGAAGATCCAATGTCTAGAGTTACAGATTCTAGGAATCGACCCCTTCGAAGGTAGAAGAAGGCCTCCTTTTATAGGGCAGTCAGGCCTCTTTCCCCAAAACTTTGGGTGGGAAGGGTCACCACACTATCGTCCCTTGAGGACCCGGTCTACAAGACTACTTTTGGTGGACTCGACCCTCTTTGCCTTGGTTGTCTACTAGTCCTTCATAAAGCCGATCCTTCTGGTGTCGTCCTTTGCTCCCCAACGCCTCCCTTGTCCCCTTAGCACCAAAGTGGTAAGGGACAGCTTCCTTGGCCCCGCTAATGTCCTCGGCGTCTTTACACCAGATGGTGCATGTTTGGGCCTTTATTTTCCTGAGCGACCCATCCGGGACCGGTCCTCCCTATAGGGTCTTTTCTTCTTCCGTATTGTGGTAGGATTACCGACATGCCCCCGGGCGCGCCCTGTCCCTCCCGAGGCCTGTTCAGGGACCCTAGAGAGTCCGGCTTCAACCGAGGCAGATGTGAGGGCCCGAAAGCTCCCCTCACAAGCCGCCAGCCTCGGGCTTCCCTCGTGAGGTCTTCCAACAGTCTCACCGCCATAGGAAAGGGAAGTGGTCCCTTTGATGGGCCCGTTGTTCGTAGGATCGGGGTACCCCAGGTACCAGGACACCGACAGTAGCCCCCGGGCGCTTGTCGTCCACGTGCCCCATTGTAGGCGCGAAGGGGAAAGAGCCACAATGGTCGTTGAGCCCCATGTTTGGTGTGGCTGACACGGTGCTCGTCCCCTGGGCGCATTGCTGTCGTGTATTTGAATCGTCTAGCCCTAGGAACCATCAAGAGAGAAGGGGTCCATGTTGCCTTGGAAACTGCCCCCCACGACGTGACGGTTCGCTAAGGGGGCCTACGACTCGTGCCATACGTCATCCGCAATGAGGCGATCCTTCGCCTTGTTAAATCGGGGCCTGGGCGCCTCGCCTCCTCTTTGACGTCTTTTTTCCTAATTCATGCACCCTTCTCCTCTGTTTCTGGCTCCTAGAAACCCCATTCTTCCCGTGGCGCCTGAGCGTCCTACTATAGGCAAGAAAGGAAAAGCGTTGGCGATGGACGAGTTGACGGCTCCGCCCACGAAGCGCGAGCGCAGGAGGCCTCGCGGCAACGATTACAGGAGGCGTGGTGGCACATGGTAACCATTGGACCTCCCCTTCCGCCCATGCCATTGCGGCCGCATAGGAGGAGACGTCGACACGGCGTAGTCGAGGGAAGCTGCATGGGTACGGGCGTGGGCGACGCAGAGGGCATGTAGAGGGGCCAAGGGATGTATTGGAACTCGCACTTCTCTCCTCACCGCCTCCCCCGCCGGTCGTGATTGAGATCAAGGATGACCCCCAGCACCCGCGGGTTATTGACTTTGTGTCCTCCTTCAGAATCCCGATTGGTTCGCGAGAGTGTTGTTCCCGCGGACCTTTGCGCTCGAGATGGCCGACGAGCTCGCCCAGGAGGTGCTGCTGCGCCACTATGGCGGCCACGAGAGGTGGGAAGTCAATTTGGAGGTTCATTCACCTGGCGAGATGTACTTTACCGATGGCTGGGCCTGCTTCCTCATGGAGCTTGGCATCTAGAAGGCTCGGTGCCCAGGTTCCCCTACGCATGTGGGGACTTCTCGGGGCCATCTACAACCCGTTGATGTGTCGCGTGGGCTACCCGACCCACCTCAGGTAGACCAGGATCGAGCCACCGGCTGAGCCGATGTCGCGCTTGTGGAAACATTGGTCGCTTGGTGGCGCTCGTCTTGTTTTGATGGTATTTTGTCTCCTGGGTGCAGATGTAATGAACCTCTTTGACTATTTCTTCTCATGGTTGCCCTTTCTGATGTGCGCTGTCAGACTGTGCCGGGCGTGGCCAGTCTCCGAGTCTGGGCGGCTCCGTTGCTGGTCCGCGGGGCGCTCTAGAGGACACCACGATCGAGTTGTTGTTGTCGTTACGGGCTTTGACCTCGTCCCTCAGGTCCTTCCTATCAAGGGGAGAGTCCTCTCGAGCCTGCTGCGGGCCTCGCGCAGGGTGACACATGTCCATGCCCATCCTGGAGGCTGCTGGTGGCGAGACTGTCATGAGCGCGCTGTCTCCTAGGGCCTTCCTACCACGGACCATAGCGTAGCACAGGAGAAGCAGGGTCATCGCCAAGGAGCTGCAAATGCACGGGGTATGCGACGTCACCGACCTCCCGATGCCTTGTCGCCGAATCCAGGTTTGGCGCTTTAGGTCTGGCCATCAGGGAGGGAGTATTCTCACGAGCCGCCATGCGAGCCTCCTGAAGGGAATACCTTAGCGAAAATGCTTGTCCTGTTAGCCCCTTTCGCCGAGGAGATCGTAGGTCTGGCATGAATCTCGTTCGCTGGGGGGGAATAGCCCCTCCCGCCGCCCTGTGGGCCTCTCAAGGAGAGGTTGGTATGGCACGTCTAGCCCGTTGGTCCCTCGATGAGGGGACCACGGGGCAAAAAAGTGCACCGCTGTGGGCTCCCATAGGTGTCTCGCGAGGGCTTTGTGTGCTAGGAGACACGGGTGTCTTACTACCGGGGCCAGCATTTAAGTTTAGAGCTCGACACTTTAGGCCCTGGGTCGGCGGGGAATGACCCTTTAGAGCACCAGGCACCATGTTGAGTTGACTAGCTACCAAAGCCGCCTTGATATTGGCACGAAGGAGAAGGTGAAGCCTAATTTCAGGACTCCACCAAGCTAGGTGATGCGGGCGTATCCCATTGATGATTAGCATGCCAGGACGACCTACGATATGTAATGATAAGTCTGAGGTTGTGTCAAATATTGTTGCTATATTATTGAGTCCGAGACCAAGTTAGGTTCGAGTCCGTTGTATGCTCGGTTTGGGTCTATCCAACCGACTAGTTGCAGGGTTCCTATATAAAGGAGCCAGTCGCCTAGGGCTTAGGGGAGTTCAGTTGTTTAGTCTAAAAACTATATTGTGCTCCACCTTGTATCATCCCTCTGGGGACAGTGATACCGTTTATCAGATTATTGTTGCGGAGGTTCTTGTGTTCATCAAGAATTGTCGTCCTCAGGATTGAGGCGTGGTGATCTTCATCACGTTACTTCCTGGATTGATTCCTCTTCTTTAGGTTGCGTTCATCGCATGATTAGAAGAATCATCTATCAGGTTGACTCGATGTGAAAGATCGGGATAAAACTCAAGGATCATCGGCTTGATCCGTATCATGTGTTATCAGAGCACTGGGTTTATCACTGCGAGTATTTTTGGTTGATTGATCTGTAGATTGTTTCTTCCTCGGGCAGTTTTCAGATCGGTGAGTATTGGTGGTTGAGGATCTGGTGTTCATTTTCTTCATCGGTAGTCAGGATCGGATCGCTTTGCTTGGCTGTTACTGCAGATCAGATCGAATTCAATCAGATTGAGGCGGGCACAGTTTCTCAGGTGATTGTATCACGCAAGTCAGGCAGGGACAGGCCGATCGATACAATCAGGATCGATCTCATGTTTTTCTGTACCGATCGCTAGAGGACAGTTTCCTTATGTGAGGCAACCTACTAGCAAAAGGAGAAAAAAACAGGCCGATCGTGTCTGTTAGAAGGGGAAAAAGGCAATTCAGTTTTGGTATTGCTGCTATACGTGAGAACAAACAAAGGAGAGGCTGATTTTTAGGAAAAGAAAACGAATCGTCGCGTGCATCGTTTCGGTGTGAAAGGATCGATCGGTTTTTTTCTGGGATTTTTTGCCATCGATCAGAAGGATTTGCGTTACCGGGTTTCTTTCATGTGAAGCACCGGAAAAAAACAAAAGGAACGCATTGTTTATTCAGCTGTTTGGATAGTACGTAGCACTAAAAAAAGAAAGTTGAATCCGGTTTGGAGTCCAGGCTGTTATGGAATTGTTGGCCGCCAACGACTAGCAAGAGCGCGCTCTTTAGAAAGCGCGCGTTTCGGCCGCAGCGCGCACGTTTCCGGCCGTACGGCAGCTCGACACGTGGCGTGTGAAAGTTCACCCGTGCGTATTTCCGGTCGCTTGGCAGCGCGTGTATTTCTGGCCACACGGTAGCCCACAACGTGGCTAGCTGCTCATGTAGTGCACGCGATGAAAGGCAGTTCCACGCAGTGCAATAAGACAGTGCACGAGCGATGCAACTTGTTTACTGTCGACCGAAAGCAGTGCAACGCAGTACACCGTGTACTCCGAGAATATCGTGTAGTGCACTGCGACCTTAGGTAGTGCAAAACAGTACAACAAGGCAGTGCATGAATGGTGCACTGCCTAGACATTGCGCAGTGCACTACGACCGAAGGCAGTGCAAGGCAGTACAGTATACTGCCAGGACATCGCCCAGTGCATTACGAACTGAGGCAGTGCAACACAGAACAACAAGACAGTGCATGGACGGTGCACTACCTGGATAGTGCGTAGTACACTACCAAGACACCGCGCAGTGCACTGCGAATTAAGGCAGTGCAACACAGAACAACAAGGCAGTGCATGGACGATGCACTGCCTGAACAGTGCGTAGTACACTGCCTGGACACCGCGCAGTGCACTGCGAACTAAGGCAGTACAACACAGAACAACAAAGCAGTGCATGGATGGTACACTGCCTGGACCGTGCGTAGTACACTGCCAGGATATCTCGCCGTGCACTGCGCATGAAGGCAGTGCAACACAGTACAAACAGGAAGTGCACAGCCGGTGCACTGTCAGGATATCGTCCCGTGCACTGCGGCCGAAGGCAGTACAACGCAACACAAAAAGGCAGTGCACGAGTACACTACCAGAATACCTCACCATGCACTGCGCCCGAAGGCAGTGCAATGTAAAACAAAAAGGCAGTGCGCCGACAGTGCACTACCAGGACATCATTCCGTACACCACGGCCGAAGGCAGTGCAATACAGAAGAAAAAGGCAGTGCATCGACCGTACACCGCAAGAATATTGTGTCATGCACCTCAACCGAAGACAGTGCAACGTAGGGTCAAAAGGCAGTGCAAAATCAAACTTCATCAAAACCTATCAACATGGGATCTAGTTTTGTAGATCTCGACACGACTAGTACAACCGTGAAAACGGATCTCGGTTTGGCCAATTCATTTAAAAGATATCGGATTTTTCGTATTTGAATCTAAAAGAGAAAGGGAAAAATGACGGCGACCCGTCTCTCCAAGCACCACGTGTCGTGCAGGAAAGGAACGGGGCAGCGTGCGAAGAACTCCTAGACGACACGTGCAGGGATAGCAGCGATTGTGGGACGAGCTCTAGAACACGCACGCTTTTTCTAGTGTTTCTTTTGTTGGCCACGTATTGTTTGTTTAGAGAAAAAACAACTGTTTGATCGGTACGTAAGGTGCTTGTGCCTGGCGATTTCTTTCTGCCTAGGATCGATCGCTAACAGGGCAAGAATTTTGTGTGACAGAACAAGATAGGACATGATGGATTTTTTTCAGGAGATACTCTGGGCTTGCGGTGCACACGTAGTAAAAAGTCTAGTGTTGTTTTCAATGACTATCTCGATCTCCTGAATGGAGTGGCACGTGATGCATCCGAGCTTTGCTGGTGTCTACATAGACTTGCGATAGTTGAGGAGTACCAAGATTAGGAAAGGCACGTGGAACGGGGTTTCCATCGATGTCGCAAATACAATGGCAAGTTTAGTGGGTATGATGGTTATGTTCTTGCTCACCCGGTGTGTGGACAAGGAGTTGGACAGTTGGTGGTCCGAGGTGGTTGAAATAGATTGTTTTTCTCATACTTGGGAGGACTACAAAAGTTTTCTCCGTCATGGTTTCGTATTACCGTATATGGAGGAAATCGAGCAGCCGCCCAAGGTTGTGAATGGGATAGTGGATGTTGGCAAGAGTATAGCTCTTATACCGAAGGTCACGACGACTGTGACTACTCATGAGAAGTTGACAGTTGTTCCATTGCCGACGGTTAGCAAGGTGGCTTCCACGATTTCTGGAGCATTAACGGTTGATGTTGTTAAGGCTGATGTTGTTAAGGATGTCGTGGAGGATGTTGTACCATTGAGTGGGCTGAATTTGCAACTCAACAAGGTACAAGGCGATGCTTGCATGACAGTTGACAAGGGCTAGCATTGGAATTTATTTCAGGCGCAGTGTATGACCAAAGGCAAAGTATGCAAGTTGATTATTGATGGAGGAAGCTATACTAATGGCATTAGCAAGACAATAGTGGCAGCATTGAGGCTGTCCATATGGCGTATTCCTGAACCTAAGCATCTACAATGGTTAAATAGCTATGGTATGGTGAAGGTAACTCATAAGGTGCATGTGCCATTTACAATTGGTGATTATGTTGATGATATTGAGTGCGATGTGTTGCCATTGGAGGTATGTGGGCTATTACTTGATCGTCCATGGCAGTATGATCGCAACGTTACACATGTTGAAAGAGCAAATACATATTATTTTGTGCATGGTGGCAAACAACAGACTTTGAAGCCTATGCAGGATGATCACATAAAGTCTGACGTGGAGCTAGTGGTACATAAGGAGAAGGTGCGCAAGGCTAAGTCAAAATCTGGGCTGGCTAAGGTGCAGGATGGAGAGCATGATGCACAGTGCGACAATGTTGATATTGCTTCAGCTATGCCTGTAAATGACAAGCCAATGGAACATGTTAGTGACAAGCCAGTTGAAGTGCATCCTCTTATTGCTGAGAGGAAGGATGTTGCAGCATGTGTTCAGAAGGTTGTTTGTGTTGACACAGGTATTCAGACGAATGATACTTGTGCTCCTAACGTTCCAGTGCATGTGGTGCAGCGGGGTAACAAGAGCAGTTTTGTTAGCACACATGTGAGGCATTTTGTTGGGACAGTTGTGCGGATGCATAGAGGCAAGGATGGACATGTTCGACAGTTGTGTGGTACATGCATTACTCATCTTATGCTAGGTCATGCAAAGAAGGTCCATGTTCAGCAAGCACGGGTTGCAACAAGAGTTGAGAAGAAGAAGAAGAAGACGGTGGCGCCTAGGTCAAAGCTCGTATGGAGACGCAAGGAGGTGCAGGTGCCAAGGGATGTTTCAAGTCAAGCAAACCGAGAGGGAGGATGCGGAGTGGATGGCAAGCAAGACTTGAAGATGGCGAAGATGCGTGAAGCGAGTGTTCATATCACGCCACCTTTCCGACCCAACCCGCAAGCGTTGGGGACAACGCTTCTTGAAGGGGGGATGATGATATGGGCACGAAGGAGGAGGTGAAGCATAATTTTAGGACTCCACAAAGCTAGGTGATGTGGGCGCATCCCATTGATGATTGGCATGCCAGGACGACCTATGATATGTAATGATAAGTCTAAGGTTGTGTCAAATTTTGTTGCTATGTTATTGAGTCCGAATCGAGTTAGGTTCGAGTCTATTGTGTGTTCGGTTTGGGTCTATCCAACCAACTAGTTGCAGGGCTCCTATATAAAGGAGCCAGTCACCTAGGGGTAAGGGGAGTTCAGTTGTTTAGTCTAAAAACTATATTGTGCTCCACCGTGTATCATCCTTTCGGGGACGGCGATACCGTTTATCTGATTATTCCTGTGGAGGTTCTTGTGTTCATCAAGGATTGTCGTGCTCAGGTTTGAGGCGTGGTGATCTTCATCACGTTACTTGTTGGATTGATTTCTCTTCTTCAGGTTGCATTCATTGTGTGATTGGAAGAATCGTCTATCGGGTTGACTCGCTATGAAAGATCAGGACAAAACTCAAGGATCATTGGCTTGATCCGTATCACGCCTCCTTCGAGCTCTACGAACCGTGGGTGAGGTGACTCGTCGCCGGAGCAAGTACGTAAGTCAGAGCTCGATACCTTAGGCCCTAGGTCGACGAATGGTGCTCCAGAGGTAAACACCGCAATGGGGTTCACCGAAAAAATGCAAGGGCCGACTTCCCTGCACGCGTCTCGCGAGGGTTTTGTGCACCAGGTACCGTGGGTGAGTTGACTCATGGCCGGAACTAGTCCGAGAGTTCAGCGCTCTACACTTTAGCCCCTATGTTGCTGGGAGGCGGCCCGGCGAAAGACACCACACCTAGCCCCCCACTCGTGTGGCACCTGTTGAGGAGCCTCAGCCGTGCACAACTTTTGAAGATGTTTTCTCAAAGGAAAAAAAATCAATGGTAGAATTGGCGACAGCCACAAAATCCAAATGAGGGCATACCAAATAGGTCCAAATTATCATAGTGTCGTTGTGTCCCCCACAGGGTCTCATGATGAAATAAGGGTGCCGAGGATGGGAGTTTAGAGCATCACATTCAAAAACGGGCGGCAGCTGACCGCCCTGCGCGAGAGAGGGGGAGCTTGTAGACCCTCCTGATGCTAGGCACCCCCGGACGTCCTTCAAACGCCGCCAGGGGGAGTTGGGGTCTAACGCGCGCTGGGTGCAGTCTACCTGGAAGTCGGGAATCCTGGGGCTCACTTCGCCCTCAGGAGGGCTATCGGTACTAGTACGGGCGAGACAAGCCTGCACCAAAGACCTCCCTTGGCTACGGGCGACGGCCACAGGGCGACCCTCGTCAGATGGGTTAAATACGGCGGTCGCCCTCTTTGCCAGTGCATTCTCCTGAGCCACCATCTGCTTCTTCCTCGCGGTGCCCCGCACGAAACCGAGAGCATCCACTCCCTCCGGGTAGGCGGTGGCCACGGCCTTTTAGGCGCACTCGAGAGATCACAAGGCCTCCTTTTCGTCGCAACGGTTGGTGATGACCTCGCCCTTGCCTCCCGACATCTTGACAACGTTATACGCGTGGTGAGTGGAGGCCATGAACTTGGCAAGGGAGGGGTAGCCCAAGATGACATTGTAGGGGAGGCTGGTGTGCGCCACGCCAAAGTCAATGAGCTCTATCCAGTAGTTGTCGCGGGATCCCAACGTGACAAAGGGGTGCACCTGCCCGATGGGTATGGTAGTGCTGTCTGTGATGCCTGAGAAGGGCACTGTCGGCATCAGTCGATCGTATGACATTTGTAGCTTGGCGAACGTTTCGATAGAAATCACGTTCAGTCTGGCCCCTCCATCGATGAGTGTCTTTGCGACCGTGATGTTGCTGATTGTGGGTGTGCAGATCATGGGCAGAGCTCCCACAGCCCTGTGGAGGTAGGGTGATCCTCCCCATAGAAGGTGATGGGGCACTGCGACCACTTGAGCCTCGGGGACAAGGCCCTAGGCCGAGCGGTGGCTACCTCCCTAGTGAGATGCTTGAAGTGCATGTTGGACGCCGGGGCCTGGGAGCCGCTGAGGATGTAGGATAAAGCGCACTTCGGCTCCTAGTAGCCCCTGGTCCTCCCTTCGACCTTCTCGTGGGCGTGGGGGAGCTGCTGGGTGGCGTTGGTCTGATGCCCCGCATGGTGCGTCCCTTGGCTACCATGGTTGTTGTCCCAGCGTCCCCCACCTCGGTTCCCATCGTGGTTATTCCTCACCTTCCCATCTTCCCTTTTGTTGGCTACTGCGCTAGCTATTGCGATGGTCGCAAAGCTTCTTGAGCTCGTAATAGTAGTCCATGGGGTGCCCGTGCTTCTTGTGGAAAACATAGTACGCTTGGTCGCCGTGCTCCCTCTCGCCATCGCCCTTGCGAGGGCTCTTTCGCTCGAGCTCAGCACCTACGACGGCGGCGGGCTTTCGCTTGGGGTCCTTGCTCGTGCCGTTGGAGGATCTTGGAATCTTGGGGCTGCCTTCCACCTTGGCCAGGCCGAACATTGGCCCTCCTTCAGCCCTGGCGCACATCTCCGCCATGACGAACAGCTCGGCGGTTGTGATGAGGTTCTTCCCACGGATGCCAATCTTTTCTCGCGTGCGGACGTCCTTGACCCACTTGGAGATGTGGTGATTACGTTGGAGTCTGAGATCTTAGGGATCTTGTTGCGGATCTACCTAAACCTCTGCAGGAACTTGAAGAGGGTCTAGTCGAGCTGGTGATGAACCTGGCGAAGGTTGTAGTAGGCAAGCGGGCGCTCATAGGTTCCCTTGAAGTTGGCGATGAAGAGGGAGCAGAGGGGCGACCACGAGCCGGTGGATTCCTCGGGGAGGTTCATCAGCCAGGTATGCGTCGTGTCCTTGAGGCTCAATGGGAACCAGTTTGCCATGACGTGGTCATTGCCACCCGCTACCTCAATGCCCATGGTGTAGAGCTGCAAAAACTTGCAGGGATTCGCGGTTCCGTCGTAGCGTGACGGTATCTCGAGGCGGAACTTGTGCGGCCACACCACACGATGGAGCTCCTTGGTGAAGGCAAGGAATCCATTGCCCTGCACATCCTTGTCGTTGGCAAGAGCGGCGCGGTTCTACTGTCCGGCCATGGTGATCTCCTCGATGATACGATCCTCCCGCCCGTGGGGGAGCGTGGAGGAGGGAACAACAACGGCCGAAGGAGGGGATATGATCTGGAAGTTCTGATCGGGACAGGACATGGCGTCGCCGACCTTGGGTGCCCCACCAGATCGGCTGGTGGCTGTCTGAAATCCCCCGGTGCCTTGTTCTCGGTGAAAGAGTATGAGTTTGGCAGAATATGATGGATATATTATTGAGCCTTATGGGCGAGTATATATAGGCGTACAGAGGATTATCTTGGAGTACGAGTTAAGTTAGGACTATACGTAAATAGATCCTAACTCTATCTAAACTACCATAACAACCGTATATACCTAATACTCTAACACTCCCACGCATTCGTAGCGGTAGCGTCGTGAACAACTAGAACATCACGGACGGTCAGACTGGAGATAAACCGAAGTAGCATCTAGTAGGCTGACATCCCCCCGCAGTCCGAGCGGGAACATCGTGGATGGTGTCGCAGCGCGGTAGCTTGGACTATAGAGGAAGCTGATGATGCTCAAGCGAGGTGGTAGCCCTTGTGCCGATGTCGAGGAAGCCGAGAGCGTGAGGCGGTGCCATAGTTGATGTAGCTGTGCGATGCGTCGCCGTGGTTGATGTCGTGGTCGGGGATGCCGGTGTCGAGGTAGCCGCACGTGAAGCCGCATGCGCATAACGCGCGAGGAGGATGACGGAGACGCGTCGAGGCAGTCGTTGAGGGTGTCGATGCCGAAGTCGATGTAGTCCGAGTCGTCGAGGACGAGGTGCGGCCATAGTTTTGTCAAAACTAGGCGCACGTCGGGGACGAACGCACACTCCGGTTTTGCCAGAACCGAGTATGCAAAGACGAACTCGTCAGTGATGCGGTCGAGGCAGTCGTAGAGGGGTCGATGCCGAAGAAGATGTTGTCGAAGCTGGTGAAGACGAGGCGTCGATCTGAGCTTGCCAGACTCGGGAACGCGTCGGGGACGAAGGCACTCCCAGTGTTACCAGTACCAGGCGTGCGGGGGCAGGGACCATCATGAACTTGCCGCCATGTCAGAACGACTAGTAGAGGAAGCCTCCAAAGTGGTTGTTATGCGCACAGCGGCGAAGGGAGAGATGTCGGCGCTGTCTGTGGTTTTCAGAGTAGAGTAGTAGGTGGTGTAATCGGGGATGAGGTGATGACGCTGGCGGTGAAGTTGTAGTGGACGAAGACGTAGAAGGCGGCAAAACCAGCGGCGACCTGGGTTAGTCATGCTGGATACCTAGAGTGGCAAACGGGTAGTCGGCGGGACCAGCAATAGCAAGAGGGCGCCCTGCAGGTTACCTTGTGAAGCGCGACGGAGGTGCTTGAAGTAGGCGAGGAAGACCAGACGACGTGGCGAAGACCATGTGTGTCAACACCTGGATTTTTAATTCCAGATGCCTATTATGCCATACATCCCAATCCCAGGATTACCATTTTTGTGAGACATAACAGATTGGATATCACAGTATATCATCCATTACAAACCATAATAAGGTCTTACACGAATAAAGGATCTCATGATCCAGTCTTAATACAACAAGCAACAGAAATAAATAATAAGCGTAGCGGTGGGGTCCATCTTCAGGGGCACAGGCAATGTTGACGATGGAAGATAGTCCTAGTTATCATAGTCGTCCTGCTGTCCTTCATCTTGGTAGTCTCCTCCATAGTCTGGCCATAGGAATAGCCAGGGACAAAAGCCATGAGTACTCTTTAAGTACTCGCAAACTATTACTAACAAGCAAGGTAGTGCTAGTAGGATTGCTAACTCTAAGTTTATTTATAAAGTTAAGTTTGAAACCTAAGCTGAGTTCAGAAACAAAGAAAGATAAAATAAAGTTCTAGAATCACTTAAGTTGGGAAGCTAGTGTCATAGTCACAACTCTGTTGTGGTCAAGTCAAGATTCATCATTCATTTCATAAGTCATTTTGAAAACATCTGACAACGAAACAGTATGGCCACTCCAAATGTCCATAACCGCGGACGCGGCTATTCGAATAGTTTGACACTCTGTAGAGGTGGTACACTTTCACCACAAGATTCGATACACCTATCAGGGATAACCCTGAATCATCATACTTAGTATGCAGATAATCAAACATAACCTTTCCTTTACACACCCTAGGATAAGCACCTCCCCTATGAGTATGGCCTCCCAACCATGACCATCTGTCATCTTGGGCATTGCATAGGTGGACAACATTGAGAGGTAGCCTCAGCTCAAACCTCTCCCGCCAGGGAACTAATACTAATGCATATAAATTTCTAGCTAAGCCTTACCCAATTCAGGTATTGTGGTTGTACGGTAAAATTGGAATGGTATCGCATCCGAATTCAACCATCAGTTTCGTAAAGGGCTAAGGCTCATGCCTCAACATTTTCATCATCATAAACCATTTGTGTTTCTCAACACATGTCAAAACATCTCAATAGAATGACTCATCATTCCAAGGTTTTCACAATTCATTTTCACCAAGTATTCCCATCTAAAGTGACTCAAGTTTTGATTTAGCTCTAATCCACTAAGTTAAGAGTGTTCACTAAGGTGGGATGCTAATCTCAATCTCATGCCATAGAATGACATCTAAAGTTATCTAGATAGGTCAAGTTTTATACTATTTATGCTACCTTCAAACAAGTAAGGGACTTTGGTAAAGTAAAGTAAGTAAAACTTGTAAATAAAACTTGGGGTAGATACTAGTCAAAGTGGTATAACCAAAGAAGGCTTAATGCATCTTTCTTAGGTTTTCTAACTTAATTCTAGCTTGCTAACAATAGCTTGCCTTGGGTAGTGCAGTGGTTGAAGTTTTCTTCCTCCTCTTCTTGGTAGAACTCCTCCTCCTCGAAAGCTTGGTCGGTACTATCTTCTATAAATACATACGGGATCCACAATCACCAAACAATACTTAACTAGTCTACTTAGCACACTAAGGCACACATTTGATGATCTATTATCATCACAAGCATCACAAGGTTTAATTAACTAGCTTCCTTCTTTTTATTTGAAAAGAGTAATTTCTACTCATTAAAAATAACTAAGATTTAATATTCTCCAATTAATATAAGGGATCATGTGGACACGTGTCATCACCACATATTCTAACATATGGGAATGTGATTTAAAGGTTGGCTCATATTTTAATAAGTTTAAGTTTAATATTTAATGATTTAAAGTGACTATAAATGCCTATATAGCATTATTTTGGTACTAGTCCAAAGTCACTGCATGCAAACCTTAATATTATTACATATTCAGATAGGTATGGTGAAATGTGATTTTTGAGATTTGGAATCAACTCAAAAGCTATTATGGTTGGTTTTATAAAAATGTTTGAATGAGCAAATGCTTCTGTCTTGTTATTTTTACTAGGAGAGATCTCAAACTCTAAATGAATTAAATCCAACAGGCTTGGATAGATCTTTTCAGAAGCTTTCCGACAAAATTGGAATCACTCAATTTGGATTTGTAATTCTTCCTAAATTGATTTTTGAACTAAGGGATAGAATTGAGTTTACACTAAAATAGAAAAGTCCTAATTTGAATTCGTGGGCTAGCGCAGGAAAAGAAATGGGCCGGCCCAGTGACGCTCCACGGCGCGGATGACAACTGATAGGGGGGTCCACATGTCAGCGGCACAACTCAACGCGAAGCGGTACGGGGCGATGTGGACCGTGCGATTAGAACCTAGATCGACGATGGTGGTTCATTGTCGACGACGAACTGGTCGCCGGCGGGACGGAACCCTAGCGGCTCGGTGAGGGTGCAATGGGGGCATACCAGGGCTCCAGCTAGCGTGGCAATGGGGGCGATCGAACATGCGGTCGATGGCGGACTCAGGCGTGGGCGCGGCGGCTCCTGGGGTGGACGAAATCGATGGGGCGCTTTCTCCTCTGTTGCGGCGGCTCAAGTGGAAATTCTGGCGAACTAATGCTCGAGTGGCTCCGGTGAGAGAGGGGAAATGCTCAGGGGAGAGAGGGGAGTGTTGGAGTGTGGAGAATTGGTGCTGGGGAGGGCTCCTTATATAGATCGACGAGGGGACCATGCGGCACGACGGTGAGCATGTCGGTGACGTTGATACAGGCTGCTAGAGGCATGGGCTGGGTAGGCGGACGGTGGGCTGCCTCCTGGCGGTCAGCTACGGCGGAATGGCGTGGCTAGGGGCGGTGGTATATGGTCTGGAGTGTCGCGCGCTATGGAAGACAGAGGCGGTGCTCGACGCGGCTCCCGGCGACTTTGGGTCGCGCGGCGGTGCACGGCTGTATCTGGCAGGGTGCTGGGGTCGAGGCAGAGCGGCGTGCGCGGTCTGCGGTCGAGGCGCGGTCTGTGGCGTGCTGGCGGCTATCGCGCTCTAGCGCGCTCTGGCGAGCTCGCAGAGAGAAAGGGCAGCGCTACTGGGGAGTGGTCCAGGGGCTGTGGATGATCGAGGGGTGGACAGTGGGCGGCGGTAGGGTTAGGCGGAGCTAGTGGTGGTGTTGGAACGGCGCGGCGCTGTCTGTGGAGCTTTGCCCACGTTCGGTCGGCGGTGACCAAAATGTGGCGGCGCTCCACTACTGTTGTGGCTAAGGGGTAGGCCGGTGAGGGTCTGGTTGGACTCGGGGGGGACAAGGATGATCAATGCAACTCAATTGGCTCGACAAGATTTGATCAAAAAAGTAATAGTTAGACTAATTTGATTCTGCTAACAAGGTGTTCGACACAATGGCCGCATGAACAAAATATTTGAATTTTCGGCTGAATTTTTGTGGAGTTGGTGATCACATGCTTGAGCATCTCTGGTTGCTTGGGATTTGAAAATGTAGTTTATTTGAGTGGTCTTTGAATAAGTGTGATCTTGACATATGAACTACATTCAATTTTCAATTGTCATTTAAAAATAGAGTTTGAAAGTTTTTGGGATGAAACAAAGTGGGCCTTGGTACATCACTAATTGTACTAGCAAGGGGTGCAAAGATCCAGATTTGTTTCTGTTAAGATTTGAGTTCTAGGAATAGCCAAAGTAGGCATGGTAATTAAAATGGCACAAATGACCATTTGCTTATTTTATTCCTTTTGATTTATTTTTCTTTGGGATTTGTTTGGGAATGATCTAGATGATGTTTAATTCACCTTAGAATCATTTTACAATCAATGGATCACTCAATCATGGCAATTCAAAACAACTCCTATTTTAAATGCATACACATATGAATGCTTAATGATTTTAAGTGGAAAAGTTTTTTGTTAACTCTAAATTTGATGATTTGGATCTTAATAACCTTGGATTAGAGTTTTGGGATGTTACCATGTGAAGACGGCGGTGATCCGCGCCATAGGAGATGGCGCGGTGAAAGCCGAGGTCGTCGATGCACGAGAACGGCGAAGTAGACTGCGTGCAGCCATGCTACGACCCAACGGGGCGACATAGCTGCAGGACGCAAGTCGGTGCAGCGGCTGGGAGACCACCAGCGATGTACATGCCAAGGAAGGCGCGTTGGAAGCCGGTAGCGTGGACCAAAGGCGGCGGCCCTGCAGCCCGACGGGGCGACACGGCAGCAGTCCGTAGCTCGATCGGTGGTAGGCGCGTGCTCGGGGATGTGCTTGGCGTAGACAGGCGCAGGATCGGTTGATCATACTGATGGTGCACCGTATGCGCCATGGCATGGACGACGCGTAGATCGGATTCGATGGAGGCATTGTCTGTGAAGTCCCGGACGATGACAACGAAGAGGATCCGAGGGGGGCGGCCGTGGTAGCCTTCCGAGGAAGGCGTACCAGCCGTCCTTGGTGCACGGCAGCCTATCATGAGGCCGCCATAGCCTGCCGAGCCAGGCACAGCAGCGGAGGGGGCAGGCGCACGGACGTGATGTAGATTCTCGATGCCGATGGTCGGAGTAGAGGCGCGGTGATGGCGACGGTGGTGGGCAACTCAATCTGATCTAAGATCGGTAAACCAAAAAAGAAAACACCGGTGTTCGACCGACGGAGAGAAAAACCGATCAAGAGATCGGAAAAGACTCACCAGGGCAGCCGATCATGGATCGGCGGACGAGCCCTGCGGCGGATCGTGTGGCCCCCAGCAGAGATCATGGAGATCGATCCCGCCAGGGGCGGCGTGGCGGAAGCGTGTCGGCGGCGGCTCGAATTTAGGCTGATACCATGAAAGAGTATGAGTTTGGCAGAATATGATCGATATATTATTGAGCCTCATGCGCGAGTATATATAGGCGTAGAGAGGATTATCTTGGAGTACGAGTCAAGTTAGGACTGTACGTAAACAGATCCTAACTCTATCTAAACTACCATAAAAACCGTATATACCTAATACTCTAACACTCAGGATCAACCCCCGGCGCCTGGGGGTGAGGGTGGCGATGTAGAGGAGCTCCAAGAGCCGCCCGCACCACTTAACTTGCCCCGACTCCGCTAGTGGGTGGTTGATCAACTCGTGCACTATGGGCCTGGCATCCTCCGCGTGGGTTGGTCCGGTTGGCTGCGGGAGGACTCGGTGCGGGAGAGCGACGTGTTGTCATGGGAGGAAAGTAGGAGCTCTCGTGACAGACGGAAGGAGCCTTTATCATCCTTCGTCCATGAGGACTGGTCCGGTGACATGTGTCGGGGGGCGGGCTCCATCTGATCTCAACTAGTCGCGCGATAGAGAGCGCGCTCCACCTATTTCTTGGTGCGAGCCGACATGCTAGTGAAGCTGGCGAAGTTCTTTGGAACACGCCTCAACCCCCTATCTAGAGCGCCAAATGTCGAGTAAGTGTCCCACGAAGGAATAGGGGTCCAACAAGCCCTGAGTTCGAGAGGGGGCTGAATCACGCATTCCGAGCTTCTCAGCGACAATGAAGACGCGACGCGTGAACACGACATAGAGGTTGACACGGTTTTTTTACCTAGGTTCGAGACCCTCGTGAGGAGGTAAAGCCCCTACTCATGCTTGGTTGTATTGCTCGCAGTGCTTCGCGAGGGTACAATGAAGATCCAATGTCTAGGGTAACAGATTCCAGGAATCGACCCCTTCCAAGGTAGAAGAAGGCCTCCATTTATAGGACGGCCAAACCTCTTTCCCCCAAACGTTGGCGGGGAAGGGTCATCACACTGCCACCCCTTGACGACCCGGTCTATAGGACTACTTTCGATGGACTCGGTTTTCTCTGCCTTGGTCGTCTACTAGTCATTCATAAAGTCTGTCCTTCTGGCGCCGTCCTTTGCTCCCCGAAGCCACCCTTGTCCCCTTCGCACCAAAGTGGTAAGGGATAGCTGCCTTGGCCCCGCTGACGTCCTCGGCGTTTGTACACCATACGGTGGACGGTCTAGCCTTTCTTTTCCAAGGCGGCCCGTCCAGGCCCAGTCCTCCCTGCAGGGTCTTGTCTTCTTATTTCGTATCATGCAGGATTACCGACATGCCCTCGGGCGTGCCCCATCCCTCCAGAGGCATGTTCGGTTACCCAGGAGAGTTCAGCTTCAACCAAGGCGGTTGAAAGGGCCCAGAAGTGCCCCTCACAAGGCGCCAACCTCGGGCTTCCTTTTGAGGCCTTCCAACGGTCTCACCGCCACAGGAAAGGGTGGTGGCCCCTTTGGTACCAGGATCGGGGTACCCTAGGTACCAAGACTCCAACACATAGGCTCACATGTAGTGGAAAACTTAGTTGGCCTCAGCCTTAGGAACCTGGTGAGAGCATCTCCCTTGGGCTAGTTGTTCCAATTATTATTGTTGTTATTGTTCTGGGCGGCCATGAATTGGGTCATCGCCCATGCCAATTGAGTCTGGGCTACCACGAGCTAAGCAATGTCATCAGGTACACGACGAGTAGGCATCTTTTATAGATAGAAAGGCTAGAGAAGTACTATACCCATAACTATATGAAACAATCAATTCGCACACAAGAAAGCAATCATTACAAACAACACTCAAGCCAAAATATATATTTTTATGTTCTAGAAGTTTTATTTTAGTGGCATACTATTCATAAAATAGTTTTCTTTTGATTAATATTTATTTTGGGATGAACCTACAATCTTGAAAGCGATAGAGAATGTCCTGTAACTACAACAGTGTTCACGGAATTTTCTGGGAACCTCAAACTCACCAGGAACTTTTTCTGATTTTTGTGCTTATACTACAGCCAATGACAAACCGGATCCTAAAATATGAGCTGAATACGAATTACTAGTAAAATATGAAAAATCGTGCAGTATGATAGGTCAGGCAGAAAACTTCAGCACTAATATCACTAATTTTTAATCGAAACCTTCATTAATATGTTATGAAATCTCCCAAAATAAATCTGAAACTTTGGGGTATCAAATATCATAACCTAAACACAATAAATCAACTATCAAACAAGTTCTTGCAATGATCGATTGCTAGAGCTAAACGAAATCCTATCGAAAACTATATGGTGGACATAATCTAACTATTCTATATCTCGCACTTCCTCACAAGAGTGTTCATCTATAAGTTTGAACAAGATGAGATTAGAAAAGGAATATCAAGGATTATAAGAAATCTAATAAGTACGGTTTTTTCGTTCATCCATAGCAAGGGTCTTCTATCTATGTTATAAAAGAGAAGAGTATGAGAATTGAAGTGACAAGAAGATACTAGAAAGAATTGTAAGATAAGAATAGATAGAATGAAATAGGATTTATATTCCTATGGTTCTCTTATCCCAATCCTAGGTCACGATCCTACACTCAACACACTCCTTTGATACCATCCTACAGTCAACACACTCCTTTGATACCATCCTGTAACACCCTCGCCTGATAAGGTTGAGTTCCTGTGTATAGTGTCAATCCCTGAAATGGTTCACTGGCACACGCAGTACAGATGAATATCAAAGAATATAACAGTGCATCATTATTACATTGAATGGTCCAGAATGTGCAATTATAGTTGAATGCTCGTGCGTTTCCACGGACTCCGGTGATATTGCAACAATGCTTTGAACATACACCTCAAAGTCTTGAAATATCTAGCAATTTCGAAAATAATTTTACAAGTTTTAGAAACCCTAAATGAGGCTCTATTTTCATCTCATTTCATTTTTTTAAAGCAAAGCATTAGAGTCTCGAGATTTCAACTCAAAAAAAATCTCATGCCTGGGAATTTAAACTAACACATAAAAGAAAGAATAACATAACACAATTTGTCTCCTAATTGCTAGTAAGTAGTAACCCTCTAAATAGCTAAATAAATTTAGATTTGTTTTACGGATAATAACTTTATTAGCTTAAATAATGTAGCACCCCGATAAAACCACTACTAGAAAATCGCTTGTGTTTGTGCGTCATCATGATAGCATGCTCATGTCACCATGTCACATTGCATTTGAGCATCATATAACCCCTTTTAATTTGGTTCTTCTCTCATATGCATTTGCATTTTTTTTAATTGTAGTTGCCTCTTGATACATTGTAGTTGGTTCTTGATATATTGTTTAATGCCTGAATTGAGTTGGGGGCATATCTATCTAAATTCCACCACCCTATTGACTTTTCTTTTGATATCTATCCACAACTCTACCATATATTTGTATGTGGACAATAGTATTTTCGTTTGGTATTTAAATTCTAGCCCACATATATTTTAGTATGGATTCTTTTTCTCACCCATGGCCAATTGGCTTTGATTCAAACCAATCTAATGTGCCATGCAACTGAACCGAACCCTCCTGGGCACCCATCTTAACCTGAAAAAACAAGACACGGTGGCCCATCCTTGGCTCTCTCCCTGGCGCGTGCGAGCGAGGCAACGAAGGAGCTCGCCTGACCGGTCGCACCCCTCTCTTCCTGGACCAGACCAATATCCCAGTTGAGCTTGCCTAGCACCTGACCTTCCTCCCTCTTCCTGGTTTGGTTCAACCCACAAGTCGCAGCATACAGCGATCATGCGTCCTGTTTTTCTTCCCAGCTGGCTCACGTGCTTGCCGCTCTCCCTCTCGCTGCATAGAGCTACCCAGCCAGCTACCTCCCTATCCTCCCCAACCACTCCTAGATCGAAATCTGGGAGGACACCATCCCCCTCTCCAAGCAAACCAGCCCAGCCCCTAAACCCCAGCAACACCGTGCCATGGTCGCCGCCTTGCCGTCACTACTCTGCTGATCCTCATCGTCGGAAGCTGCGGCAAGTGAAGAGAAGCTCGGTGTCGCCTAGCTGGAGCAGAGCGGTTCAGGGAGCACGGAGGAGAAGACCACGCATCTCACTGGACGCCGACGCCGTCCCCGTGCACCCGACGCTCGTCATCAGCAACGGCGACGCAATCATCCTCCAAAATCGAGACGACTTCGCAGTAGATTCTGTCAGTTTTGTCAGCTAAACGGCTATGTTTTTCTTCCTGTGTTCATCACGAGTTTTCAACCAGCAACAATGTACTCCGGTGGTTCTCTTCAACCTCCGTGCATCTCCTTGGAACCGTTTATCTATAGAAACAAATGACACTTCATTTGGATCATGGACACGCTCGCAATCTTCATCGCAAGTCAGCTCGACTCTCTGTCAATCTGCGAAAATTCAGTTAACCCGACACTCTTCAGGTTAATTTTTGTTAGGTCCAAACAATCCCAACGTCAAATGGCACATCAGGTACAATTTCTGAAGCCACATTTTTTTCACCGATGCAGAATACCATCGCCTTGCCGGGATTCTTCAGTCCGCAATGCAAACAGTTGTTTGTCAGTCTCCAGTTTTTATTCTTCAAAATGATAGTACCTCGCTCTCTAGCAAACTCATTCAGTAGCTCAGCTGGTTGGCTCCAATCACTTCTGTCACACAACATCCTGAGTTCAACCCTCGTTGCTACCAAAAATTCCATATTTTTTTTAATCATGGTATTACATATGTGCAAACTCCGATCTGGAGATGCTTCCAAATGGCCACGCCATGATACCTATCACCAACTTGAGCTTAGCCTAGTGGCTTGGCTTCTCCATGGCGCCTTCGTTTGATGGATCAGGAGGTCAAATCTACGTGGATTTCAAACCTCTATTTATTTTCCCACTGAATTAGGTGTTTTTTTGAACTTTTTATGTTAACTGAAACGGTACTAATAGGCCGTGCAGCGAGATCCTTCTCTATAACCCCCATGCCCTATTTAAATCTCTTTATATTATATGTATATATATAGTTCCAAATTCAAAAACTTAAACCAAAAGTGTATGGAATTACTAAAAGTTTTTAAATATCATTTTTGTTTACTTTTTGGATTATAAAACTATTCACACAGTTAAAAAAACTGGGCTCTTTTAATATCAAATATTCGAATACTAATAATTGTAAATCCGTAATTCCGAATTCGACAAATAATATGTCTAAATCGATCAGCGTGACGATCCCGTTCTAACTATGCATTTGATGATATGAATTGAACCATGCATCATACAAATATTAAATAATCAGAACTGTTTATGCAAGTAAAACTTGGCCAAATAATTAATAAAAATGATTATTTCTTGTTCCTACACCTCACCCATGCCATGATATGCTATGCCATATAAATTTTGCATCATTCCATCATGGCATAGTTGTTTTCTTGTTGCATATTATTTATATGATTGTGCAATGTATTTATTCCGGCCCCTTGTGTGTTTGGTTTTTATCCGAATAGACACTGAGCTAGGAGAATACCAGGAGCCTCAGGAGTATTACTCGGATCCTTCCTATCCTGCAACTGAACTGCCAGGCAAGCAATTCCCCATGCTTGCATACATATGGTACCTATGCTTCTATCTTACTCTTGCAACATTGAGTCGCGATTGCATTAAATTGAATCCCAAGTATTGCATAGCCTTTACTTTTCAACCCCACCGAAGCTTGTACCTTAATCCCATGAGCTATTACTGCAGGATTTGTTTGAGCCATTCAAGTCGTAGAATTGCATGTGTAGGGTTTGTGCGAGTCTTTGGATAACGAGGTACCTAAACAACTTAATCTGAGTAGTAATGGGATAACTAATGAAAGAGGCATCGGTGAGCATTATCTGCTATTTGGTTCTTTAAGCTTACTTGTGTCCCGTAGGACCCCGAGTACTTGATTCATGTTCCTTGATTATTCGCACTATCCATATACGGGAGACTCTATGAATCCCCCTTTGCCTGAGCTTGATTCACACTTTATTTCTTGGGGCCACAAAGTAGTTTGGGGCTTTATTATTATCATGTACTTATTCCATATGCTTTACTGCTTTATTTACGATTGTGCGTGGAGCACTTATACTGTTTTGGGACGTGGAATGTTTTCGCGGTATCGACAAGCCCAGTCACACTTTCGGGTTCCCAGTCGTTTATAGCCATTGACACAAACCCTGGGTCCGTCTCGGAGCCAGCCAACTTCGTTGCGGGTAGCTTAGTGGGGTGCCCCCCTGAAATGATTTGTGAATCCTGTGAATGCTTTGTCGTGAGGCCTTGTAGCATCCCATCTGCCTAACATCTGTAATGCTACATGGTCTAATAATAAAATGCTACTTCCTACATATAATTGTTGCATCATAATTATATCATGCTCATGTCATCATGCCACCTTGCATTTGAGCATCATATAAAACCCCTTTTCTTTTGGATCTTGTCTCGTATGCATTTAATAATTGTATTTGCCTCTTGATACATTGTAGTTGGTTCTTGATATATTGTTTAATGCCCAAGTTGAGTTGGGGGCATATATCTTTCAACTCCACCACCTTTTCTTGACACCACCTTATAATTCCACCATCCAAAATAATTGTGGGATTTTGCATCTTCTTTGGTTCTTGTTTGGGCTCACATTTATATAGATGGATTCAATTCTATACCACATGCCCATATAAGATTATGTTGTTTTCACAATATACACATTTGGGGAATTACATGTGGAGTGCTTAGTGCTCATGTGCAAAAGCTTGGAAGGATGAGCTTATTTGAATGTTATGGAACCAACTAAATAGCTAGTGGCCAATACACACTAGCAAGTTGCATTATATTCAAATAGGCCATTTATTTCATACTTGACCATGTGGCTCTTCACAATCTTGCTCAAGCTTGGATTTTATTCAGTTTTGAATGCATGCATCAAAACATAGTACCATTTTTGAATTATATTTGTTTGAACAAATATATGTGGCCCTATGTGATCATGCATGAGCCATGCAATTGACCTTTCATCTTCTACTTCCTCTTTTGAGTTCCTATGTGATTTTTATGGGTTTTTAATTCAAGCAAAGTTTGGAAGATTGGAAAGACAACCAAGCTAGCCAAAGCACCATCCTCTCTCACCCTCCCATGCGTGTGCAAGTGCACACCTATGCCATCTTCTCTCAACCAAGCCTCATCTAGCTAATGTCTCTCTTTCTCGTTTATCTACATAGACTAACCATCTAATCTAAACCCTAACCCCTTCCTCCTAGCCTCGGCTAAACCCCTCCGCGCCCTGTTTTTCCCCGCGCCGTCAGTTTCGTCAGAGACCAACCGAGGGAAGAAAAATAGTAGCTAGGGTTTTTCCCAAATACCTCCCTACGCCTTTTTGCGGCTCAACCCGCGCTCCACCGGGGCCCGCTTGTCAGCCGTTGTTGCGCTTTTCTAAAAAGGTACCCAGGCTTTTAGACTCCTCAGCCCGCGCTCCCCGTCTGTGCCACGTGGTTGCGCCCGGTTCGCGCGCCCATGCGTGGCCCCGCACACCGCCAGCCCCACCTGTCAACCGCATAGGCTGGATAACTCCGCGGTGAGAAAAGTCCCGCGTGTACCGCGTCGACCACCTGTTGCTGAGTCAGCACCTGGCCCACCCGTCAGAGGCTGTGGCTAAAACTCTCTGAGTATAAAAAGTATCTGTTCTTTTTCTGTTTAATCAAAATAATTTCAGAAAAGTTTTATATGATTTTAAATCCAAAAACTAATAACTTTTTATTAATAAATCCAATTAATACAAATGATACATGTTTTTGAATCAGAAAAATGTGAGGATTTCAAATCTGCCATCCAATTTAATGTTTGGCTATTTTAAATTTTCGAAATTGTTTAATTGCAATAAAAATGCCTTTTCCTTAATTAATTAATAATTTTAATTCTATAACTCCAAATTTGGCAAATAATATGTCTAAATCGATCAGCGCGACGAGCCCGTTCTGTTTATGCATTCCATGATATGAATTGAAGCATGCATCATGTCATTATTAAAAACCAGAACTGTTTATGGCAATAAAACTCGACCAAATAATTAATAAAATGATTTATTCTTGTCCCCACACCTCACTCTTGCCATGCTACATTATTGCCATGTAATATGTGCATCGTTCATCATGACATGCTTGTTTTCTTGTCGCATTTTATTTATATGCTTGTGCACTTTATTTATGTTGGCCCTTGTTTGTTTGGTTCTTCTTTCGAATAGACGCCGAGCAGGGGAAATATCAGGAATCCCAGGAGTACTAACCAGATCTACCTCTCACTTCAACTGAGCTGCCAGGCAAGCACTACCACATGCTTGCATACATATATTACCTATTGCCTCTATCTTATTCTTGCATCATTGAGTCACGTTTGCATTAAATAGAATCCCAAGTACTGCATAGCCTTTACTTTTAAACCCCACCGAGCTTGTTCCTCCATCCCATGAGCCATTACTACAGGAGTTGTTTGAGCCATGCGGGTTGTAGAACAGCATGTGTAGGGTATGTGAGAGTCTGATGGATAACGAGGTACCTAAACAACTTAACCTGAGTAGTAATGGGATAACTAATGAAAGAGGCACCGGTGGGTAATATCTGTCATTTGGTTTTTTTATGTCCACTTGTGCCCCGTAGGACCCCGAGTACTTGATTCCTGTTCCTTGACTTTCGCGCTATCCACATACGGGAGACTCTATGAATCCTCCTTTGCCAGAGCTTGATTTGTACTTTATTTCTTAGGGCCACAAAGTAGTTTGGGGCTTTATTACTATCCTGTACTTATGCCATGCTTTACCGCTTTATTTACGATTGTGCGTGGAGCACCTGTACTGTTTAGGGATCGCGGCACGATTTCGCGGTATCGACAAGACCAGTCACACTTTCGGGTTCCCAGTCGTTTACAGCCGTTCTCGCAAACCCTGGGTCCGTCTCGGAGCCGGCCAACTTCGTTGCGGGTAGCTTATTAGGGTGGCCCCCTGAAATATTTTATGCATCCTGTGATTGCTTTGTCGTGAAAGCCTCGTTGGGTTTTGAGTTGGTTTTTCCGAGGTCGATCGTGTGTGTGTTGCTATTTGTGCACCCCTGCAAGGTAAATCTTTCTAAAAGCCGTGTCCGCGGTTATGGACGACTTGGAGCACAGTTTCTCGATCATAGACAAGTATAACTAAAGTACCGCTTTTAATTTGACTAAATACCTGACTAGTAAATAGTGGCATACTCATGGAATGGTTACTAAAACTGCCAACGGATGGGTTGTTCGTCCGCTTTCTCGTTGGTAAGCGAGAAGGAGGATGGATTTGTTACTTTATATTGTTATAACTGTTGTTCCTAATTAACAGACATCCGTCTATCATTGGTTAGGCGGATGGTTAGCGAGTATCTATAGACTTGTTAGTTATTATCTTTTGCTGCAATTGCGTCACCCCAGGTATATGTCCCCTTTAGAGGCATAAAGACTTGCTGAGTACCCCTAGGGTCTCACACGATAAATTGTTTGATTCAGATGAACCGGTGTATTCGCAAGATGGATACTGGGTGGAGGAGACAGATGATGTTGGCAACAATCACTCGGTGTAGAGATTCCGGGGATAGGGATCCATGAGATCTGTGGGCGGGATGTGCTTATTTATGTGGCATCTTATGCTGATTTGCTTCTTGTCCGTACTCGGATCTTGTTTCCTGCTTCCGCTTGATGCTATGTTGATTGATGTATGAGGAGCTATCCTACACTATTATAACTATCTAGGATATTTAGATCTTGCCGTATGGCGTTGCAATATTTCTATTTCTTTTAGATGGTATGAGTCTGAGAACTGTTGTAAGGTAGCTTGCATATATACTCACTTGTGTATGTATTTGATCTCTTCGCCTGTTGCCTACGCCGCTTGTTCTTGTCCCGATGTTCTTGGAAGTGGTTAGGGCGGCCGACGGGCCTACACGTGGGTGGCCCCTGGGCCCCTGCTGTACTTCTTTAACCACTTTTGGTTCATCCAGGCTTGAACTTAGAGTGTAGGCTCCGAGGTTGTTACAGGCCTCATTGTGTTTTATTTGGTTCTTCCCGAGGTTGATCGTGTGTGTGTTGCTATTTATGCACCCGTGCAGGGTAAATCTTTCTGAAAGCCGTGTCCGCGGTTATGGATGACTTGGAGCACAGTTTCTCGATCATAGACAAGCATAACTAAAGTACCGCCTTTAATATGACTAAGACATGACTAGTAATCAGTACAACACTCATGGAATGGTTAATAAAATTGCTAATGGATGGGTTGTTCTTCCGCCTTCTTGTCGGTAAGCGAGAAGGAGGACGAGCGAGGTTATTTATGTTGCTTATATAACTGTTGCTATTAATTCACGGGCGTCCGTCCATCTCTGGTTGGGCGGATGTGTAGCGAGTCTCTATAGCTCTTTGTAGATATTATCTTTCGCTGCAGTTGCGTCACCCCTAGGTTGTTCCCTTTAGATGCATTAAGACTTGCTGAGTACCCATAGGGTCTCACATGATAAATATTTGGTTCAGATGGATAGGTATACTCTCAGGAAGGTTACTGGGTTGAGGAGACGGATGATGGTGGCAACGACTATCCGATGTAGAGATTCCGGGGTTGGAGATCCGTGAGATCTGTGGGCGGGATGTGCTTCGTTCTGTGGCATCTTATGTCGATTTGCTTCTTATCCGTAATCGGATCTTGTATTCCGCTTCCACTTGATACTCTGTTGCTTGATGTATGAGGAGATATCCTAAAATATTATATTTATCTAGGATATTTGGATCTTGCCATATGGCGTTGCAATATTTCTATTTCTTTTAGATGGTGTGACTCTAATGTCTATTGTAAGTCGCAGGCATACATACTCATGTGTGTATGTTGTGGCCGTGTTACCTGTTGCTTACGCCGCTCGCTCTTGTCCCGATGTTCTTGAAAGTGGATAAGGTGGTAGGTCGGTACCGTGCCCTACTCCGCTTCGACGGGCCTACACGTGGGTGGCCTTGGGCCTCCGCGATAGAGACACTTATCCACTTTTGTTCCGTACAGGCTTGAACTTAGAGCGTAATGTCTGAGGTGTTACAAAGTGGTATCAGAGCTTAGCAGTTGCGATACCCCACTGGTCCAGCTTGTAGGATAACCTAGCTAACGGACGTTGTAGAGTGTCAAACCTATTTTTGCAAAATCGGTTGGATAGATCTGAGTAGGTCTATTTTTACTCCTTACCCCTATGCTATTCTCCTCTTAACTTTGCGAGCTTTGAATCTGTTCTCTTACCTTTCTTCAAGTCCAGGAATTCTCGTGGTTGGGTTTTCCGTCGTACCTTCAGGGTTTCTCTTTCCCTTTTTAATGGTGGAGCTACAGTCATCTAATCCGCATCTCTTTTGTTGTACCCTTCATCCAATCTTTTTATCCTTGAACTCTATATCTGCATGTGCCCTTGTCGGATATCCGAATCGTTAAAAAACATATGAGAAGGACGGCATTGGTGAAGTTGGAGTATACCTTGAGCATGTTTTGTTCATGCCAATGGAAACATCGTAGAGCCTAATCATTGTGTTTTTTTCATATGATTTATTTTGTATCTTCCGGTGGTTTCCAACATGACAGCATCATCTATGAAGAGTCTGCATCACCCCTTTGTTCCGAACATCGCTTGTGAAGATCTTCAGTCTGTATTCCGAGAGTGGTTGCCTGATTCTTCTATTCGTGTACAGAGTAATGCTTTGAGTGTGGAATGGAGTCATGACCATACCACTACTCTTATCATTCGCTTTTGTATGTTGAATGGTGGATCGATGCAACTTTACTCCTTTCACGGAAGTTAGAGGTGGCCTATCAGTTGAGACCTCTCCCTTCATCTTTGTTTCTCCGGAGTGTTCTCTCGACGAACATGAACAACGACCCCTTGTTGGTGGTGTCGCTGATTTCAAGATGGAGCAAGGATCTTTGTTAGTGGTGTCATGAGGATCGACACGAAGCGAGAAAGATTCAAATCGCCGGGCTTGTTCCCCGTACCATGAGGCGGATCTCGAGGGCGAGATCCATTGTTAGTGGTGTCGAATTGTAGCACCCTGATAAAACCACTACTAGAAAATCGCTTGTGTTTGTGCATCATCATGATAGCATGCTCATGTCACCATGCCACATTGCATTTGAGCATCATATAAACCCTTTTAATTTGGTTCTTCTCTCATATGCATTTGCATTTTTTTTAATTGTAGTTGCCTCTTGATACTTTGTAGTTGGTTCTTGATATATTGTTTAATGCCTAAATTGAGTTGGGGGCATATCTATCTAAATTCCACCACCCTATTGACTTTCCTTTTGATATCTATCCACAACTCTACCATATATTTGTATGTGGACAATAGTATTTTCGTTTGGTATTTAAATTCTAGCCCACATATATTTTAGTATGGATTCTTTTTCTCACCCATGGCCAATTGGCTTTGATTCAAACCAATATAATATGCCATGCAACTGAACCGAACCCTCCTGGGCACCCATCTTAAACTGAAACAAACCAAACCCGGCGGCCCCTCCTTGGCTCTCTCCCTGGCGCGTGCGAGAGAGGCAGCAAAGGAGCTCGCCTGCCCAGTCACACCCCTCTCTTCCTGGACCAGACCAATATCCCAGTTGAGCCTGGTTTGGTTCAACCCACAAGTCGCAGCATACAGCGATCCCGCGTCCTGCTTTTCTTCCCAGCTGGCTCACGTTCTTGCTGCTCTCCCTCTCGCTACATAGAGCTACCCAGCCAGCTACCTCCCAATCCTCCCCAACCACTCCCAGATCGAAATCTGGGAGGACACCATCCCCCTCTCCAAGCAAACCAGCCCAGCCCCTAAACCCCAGCCACACCGTGCCATGGTCGCCGCCTTGCCGTCACTACTCTGCTGATCCTCATCGTCAGAAGCTGCAGCAAGTGAAGAGAAGCTCCGTGTTGCCTAGCTGGAGCAGAGCGGTTCAGGGAGCACGAAGGATAAGACCACACATCTCGCTGGATGTCGACGCCGTCCCCGCGCACCCGACGCTCGTCATCACTGACGCCGACATCTCCGTTTTGCCTCGGATTCGTCCAGCTCATCGGTGTGCCCTCGGTGAGCTCTCCCCTATCGTGTAGACATGGTGCTCGCTCTTGTCTCGCCATAGATCGCCGTGCTGCAGCCGCCCACGCCGCGCTCGTAGCCACAGCAGCACCAGCAACGTCGCGTAGCCCCTCTGTTCCGCGGTTGTTTTCCCTCCTCCACGACCCTCCTCAGGCGAGACTCTTCAGCCTCTGTTGATCTAGGTTGTCCCCTCTCTCTAACGCAACGAACGTCTCTCAAATCCGATCAGCAACAGCGACACAATCATCCTCCGAAATCGAGACGACCTCGCAGTAGATTCTATCAATTTTGTCAACTAAACGGCTATGTTTTTCTTGCTCAGTTCATCGCGAGTTTTCAACCAGCAACAATGTACTCCGGTGGATCTCTTCAACCTCCGTGCATCTCCTAGGAACCGTCTATCTATAGAAACAAACGACGCTTCATTTGGATCATGGACAAGCTCGCAATCTTCATCGCAAGTCAGCTCGACTCTCTATCTATCTGCGAAAATTCAGTTAACCCGACACTCTTCAGGTTAATTTTTGTCAGGTCCAGACAATCCCAACATCAAATGGCACATCAGGTACAATTTCTGAAGCCACATTTTTTTTCACCGATGCAGAATACCATCGCCTTGCCGGGATTCTTCTGTCCGCAATGCAAACAGCTATTTGTTAGTGTCCAGTTTTTATTCTTCAAAATGATAGTACCTCACTCTCTAGCAAAATCATTCAGTAGCTCAGCTGGTTGGCTCCAATCACTTCTGTCACACAACATCCTGAGTTCAACCCTCGTTGCTACCACATATTCCATATTTTTTAATCATGTTATTATATCTGTGCAAACTCCGATCTGGAGATGCTTCAAAATGGCCACGCCATGATACCTATCACCAACTCGAGCTTAGCCTAGTGGCTTCTCCATGGCGCCTTTGTTTGATGGGTCAGGAGATCAAATCTACGTGGATTTCAAACCTCTATTTGTTTTCCTACTGAATTAGGTGTTTTTCTGAACTTTTTATGTTAACTGAACCGGTACTAATAGGTCGTGCAGCGAGATCCTTCTCTAGAACCCCATGCCCTATTTAAATCTCTTTATATTATATGTATATATATATAGTTCCAAATTCAAAAACTTAAGCCAAAAGTGTTTGGAATTACTCAAAGTTTTTAAATATCATTTTTGTTTACCTTTTGGATTATTAAACTATTCACACATTTAAAAAAATTGGGCTCTTTTAATATCAAATATTTAAATACTAATAATTTTAAATCCGTAATTCCGAATTCGACAAATAATATGTCTAAATTGATCAGCACGACGAGCCCGTTCTCACTATGCGTTCGATGATATGAATTGAAGCATGCATCATATAAATACTAAATAATCAGAACTGTTTATGCAAGTAAAACTTGGCCAAATAATTAATAAAAATGCTTATTTCTTGTCCCTACACCTCACCCATGCCATGCTATGCTATGCCATATAAATTATGCATCATTCCATCATGGCATACTTGTTTGCTTGTTGCATATTATTTATATGATTATGCAATGTATTTATTTCGGCCCCTTGTGTGTTTGGTTTTTATCCGGATATACACTGAGCTAGGAGAATACCAGGAGCCTCAGGAGTATTACCCGGATCCTTCCTATCATGTAACTGAACTGCCAGGCAAGCAATTCCCCATGCTTGCATACATATAGTACCTATGCTTTTATCTTACTCTTGCATCATTGAGTCGCGATTGCATTAAATTGAATCCCAAGTATTGCATAACCTTTACTTTTCAACCCCACCGAAGCTTGTACCTCAATCCCATGAGCCATTAATGCAGGAGTAGTTGAGCCATGCGAGTCGTAGAATTGCATGTGTAGAGTTTGTGCGATTGGATAACGATGTACCTAAACAACTTAATCTGAGTATTAATGGGATAACTAATGAAAGAGGCATCGGTGAGCATTATCTGCTATTTGGTTCTTTAAGCTCACTTGTGTCCCGTAGGACCCCGAGTACTTGATTCTTGTTTCTTGATTATTCGCACTATCTACATACGAGAGACTCTATGAATCCTCCTTTGCCTGAGCTTGATTCACACTTTATTTCTTAGGGCCACAAAGTAGTTTGGGGCTTTATTATTATCCTGTACTTATGCCATATGCTTTACTGCTTTATTTACGATTGTACATGGAGCACTTGTACTGTTTTGGGACGTGGAATGTTTTCACGGTATCGACAAGCCCAGTCACACTTTCGGGTTCCCAGTCGTTTACAGCCATTGACACAAACCCTGGGTCCATCTCGGAGCCGGCCAATTTATGAATCCTGTGAATGCTTTGTCGTGAGGCCTCGTTGCGTTTTATTTGGTTCTTCCCGAGGTTGATCGTGTGTGTGTTGCTATTTGTGCACCCCCTGCAGGGTAAATTTTCTGAAAGCCGTGTCCGCGGTTATGGATGACTTGGAGCATAGTTTCTCGATTATAGACAAGCATAACTAAAGTACCGCCTTTAATATGACTAAGACATGACTAGTAATCAGTACAACACTAGTTATTTATGAAAGAGTACTCATGGAATAGTTAATAAAATTGCTAACGGATGGGTTGTTCTTCCGCCTTCTCGGTAAGCGAGAAGGAGGACGAGCGAGGTTATTTATGTTGCTTATATAACTGTTGCTATTAATTCACGGGCGTTCGTCCATCTCTGGTTGGGCAGATGTGTAGCAAGTCTCTATAGCTCTTTGTAGATATTATCTTTCGCTGCAGTTGCGTCACCCCAAGGTTATTCCCTTTAGATGCATTAAGACTTGCTAAGTACTCCTAGGGTCTCACACGATAAATATTTGGTTCAGATAGACAGGTATACTCTCAGGAAGGCTACTGGGTTAAGGAGACGGATGATGGTGGCAACGACTATCCGGTGTACAGATTCCGGGGTTGGAGATCCGTAAGATCTGTGGGCGGGATGTGCTTCGTTCTGTGGCATCTTATGCCGATTTGCTTCTTATCCGTACTCAGATCTTGTATTCCGCTTCCACTTGATACTCTGTTGCTTGATGTATGAGGAGATATCCTAAAATATTATATTTATCTAAGATATTTGGATCTTACCATATGGCGTTGCAATATTTCTATTTCTTTTAGATGGTGTGACCCTGATGTCTATTGTAAGTCGCAGGCATACATACTCATTTGTGTATGTCGTGGTCATGTTACCTGTCGCTTACGCCGCTCGCTCTTGTCCCGATATTCTTGAAAGTGGATAAGGTGGTAGGCCGGTACCGTGCCCTACTCCGCTTCGACGGGCCTACACGTGGGTGGCCTTGGGCCTCCGCGGTAGAGTCACTTATCCACGTTAGGTTCGTCTAGGCTTGAACTTAAAGCGTAATGTCCGAAGTATTACAAATAATTGTTACAAAGTTCACCAAGACAAAGTTTAAATATGGAGATAATCAAACTATAGCAGCACTTCAGAATCCATCAACATGCTTTGCGCATGTGTATGATACAGTTACACAATAGAGATTAATACATCCAATGTAAGTTCTTGGAGGTGTAAATGTTACAAACTACTATACATTGATCAGGGCTGGTCATGAGATTTTGGGACGCGGGGCGAAACTAAAATTTTGGATCCCTTATTATATTTTTTTATAGATAAATGAGATGATAAAAAATAAATAGTTTAAGTATACTTCTAATTATAATATTTATATAAAAATAACAATGTTTATATGATACCTTAAAAATTCCACCAAAAATTCCTAGAAGCAAAGTCCGTGACAATGAAATGAATATCAATATCGTCCATTAACTTCTCGATGCATAGAGTCGCAAAACCATTTCATCTCTCCTGAGACATTATAGATCTCAAATAGTTCTTTAATAATTTTAACTTCAAAAGGCTTCTTTCAACTGATGCAACAGTCATGGGCATAGTAAATAAGATCCGATAAGCGATACAAATATTAGAATAACAATCCGCTTTCCTGAAAAACTCAAAAAGCTCCATAGTAGACATTGATGTATTTGGCAAAGTGAACTTCATAACAATTAACTCAGAAATAAGTGCATTTAACTCAACATCACATATATCAGGTTTACCATTTGTACCAGGCCGAGTAAAAGTTTTTCAAATGTAGTGCAATGTTCTTTCAGTTGAGAACCACAAACTACCTTCAAGGATGTCGAACTTATTAAAAAACCAAATATACTTTTAAATGACTGGAGTTATTCAAATCTACGCTAAGAATTCTAATTAGAATTAAAAATTAAGAACTAAGAATTAGACCATAACCCGCAGAGACATGGGCGGAGCGGACCACTAGACCAGCAGTCAGGCGGTCGATCGTCTCGTCGATGTTCTGGCCTTCGCGCCTGGCGTCGATCGTCAAGGGCCTCGAGGATCCCCGCTCCCGTATCCCGATCTGATATTCCGATCCAATGGAGCCGACAGGATTCGGACAGGAGGCATACGATCAATTGTTGGTTCCGTTTGACTGGGAGGAATCGAAGCGATCGACGTCGTCTAGAACTAGGAGTCGAGAGGTTGGCCTCCGCCTTGGTCTCTCCCTGTACCCGTATCAATCGTCTCAGCTCAGAGTCTACGACAGCGGAAAAAATGCTCAATTAATCCACCAGCCCAATAAAAAAATCATTTTTTACGATGTATACTAGACCTGCCTATATAGCATATTTCTTAGAGGGCCCCTACTTTTTTTAGGCCCGGGGCGGCTCCCCCAAGGGCTGGCCCTGACATTGATGTGCTCTGCAGTCTGCATGAACAAGACATGTGTGTGGCCATATCTGAGGTTACATTTGTCAAACAGATAAACGGAGCTTTTTTGAAGTGTGTGAACGGTGTGCCTTTATTCATATATATTACTCCGTATTATCTGGACTGCACCTTCTAATCTAGTTTTTTCTGCCGCACATTCTCTAGGTTACTAAGCAAGTTTTATAATTGCATACTCAACTGAAACTACTTGACCATGGAAGGGACAAAGTATTAAAATGTCTCCTTGTCTAGCAGTTAAGTATATTTGACTCACGCCTTCCAAAAGCCAGAACTAAACTGGGAGGTTTCCTCCTTTCATAAAAAATAGAATAAAAAGGAGAAGTGGTAGAAATCACTTAGCTCTTGGATTCCATTGGCAAGACCACTGCCTCGTTCTTCTCCCAGGATTTCCAGAAATCAATCATTTACATGCAGTTTCTAGCTCGATAGTTTTAACAATTGAAATCAGCAAAGATGCAGTGTCAATACATTTTCCATTGAGTCATGCATTTCTATTCTCTAGCAAGAACCTCTCCCTGCATAGATAGACACTATAAGTTCAGATAGCTTGTCTTTAACGTTCTTCCAACAAATTATCAATCTTACCTTGTATATTTTCTTATCAAACATTTTCAAGATCCTGGACCCAACGTCTCCCAAATCCATAGTCAAACCACCATTGTATAAAATTCCTATGTGTATGCAACCTCTCCCATTCTCTCCTCGTAAACTTATTACCAGTGTAGAGAGAATCAGGATCCTTATGGGTGGCATGCATGTCATGGATAAATATCATAAAGTGTGTGCCTCTGAAAATTAAAAAAAATCCCAAGATAATAGATTCGGAACCTGACTTACTGCTCCATTATTCATGAGAATTTGACAAATGAAACACCTTAACTCTGTATGTATTTGTCATTCTATTGCGTCCAACATACCTGATCTAATTAGGTGTGCTAAGTAAACATAACATGTACACCTCCAAAAGTTTTAATATTAATTCCACCTCTCAGCTATCAAGTTTTCATAGCACTTGCCATGATTCCCTCATGAATGAGAAGCACCAGACCTAGTTTAGAAGATAAGCAAAACACCAGGACTTTGTAAGACCCCATCATGCCAAGAGTAGCTTCCAATTGAGAGAACTAATCACTGTTGAAGCACTGAGATATACAACATTGCATACATAATTGTTTTAACCAAAATCAGGCACATACCATTTTTTGTCAAGAATAATAACATAAACATTTTACAGTTACCGGGGTTAATTACCACTGTCGTTCCACCTCTACTTTTGAAGTTATCTCCATACAAACTTGTTGAAAGTTATGATAACCTGACAGTCAGAACAACAGGAAAAGTAACCTGCATGAACAACAGAGTCATCAAGTAGCTGAATTCACACATAGCAGCCAATCACAACCAAGCATTAATAGAATTATTAGTTAGACGAACAGAAATATATCATCCCAACACCCTAGTTAAATGAAGCTTTGATGGAGCCAATGGCTGGAAATATTCAAATGACATGCTCATCACGGAGCAGTTTGCCAAGCGCAAATTCCCTTCTAAAGCGAGGCAGTATATGCCCCCAGTTCACCATATTGTGTAACCTGCACATGAATTCATCTCCCAACTACCAATAGAGACAATTGACACACACACAAAACGATATGTGATGCAGCATTTGGGCGGATTGCTACCTTTGACTGTCGGATGGGCAGGTTGAGCTCCTCGACCAGCTTCCCGAAACGCGGGTGGTGGCTGTGGCCATGGAGGACCTGGTCCAGGATCTGCACCGCCCTGTCGATCTTTCCGTCACCATCGCCGTCGGACTCCCCGATGGCAGCGAAGTAGCGGCACAGCTCATCGACGCCATTGTATGGCGCGCCACCGGTGAAGCCGGAGAAGAGCGTGCGCACATCCTCTAGCACAAACCTGCTCGTGAAGAAGACGCAACACTTGTATGACCCCATCGCTGCCCTCTCTGCCTCGCCTCCCGATCCTCGGGAAACGCTACCTCCTCTAATCCCCTTCCTCGATCAGGAGCGGAGGAGGGCGACGCAGGGAGCTCGGGGCACGTAGCAAGGTCGCGTCTAGGGAGGCATCTTGGGGCGGAGCCGGCGGTGCGGCGGGGCACAGGATCCGCTAGGAGCAGGCGCGGCATCCTCGGTCGCGCGGGGTTTGGGAGGGCGGGAGGCAGTGGCTCGGGATCGAGCAGGAGCGGAGGAGGGCGACGCGGGGACGGGAGGAGGATGATAGGGACCGGCGGACAGGAGGAGGTAAACCTGGAACTAGATCAATGTCCAAATCCAAACGCAGATGTCCACTCTGATGTCCAACCTGACGTGCTGTGGTCCAGGTCCAGTCCACACTGCGTTGTCGAATATCCAAATCCGTCCAAGTCCAACCAGCCGTAATAATGGACTAGGTAAAATAGTAATTGCATTATAGTCGCGTTATGTTAGGGAATTCGTAATCCCTAATTTGCAAGCTGCCACATTATTTTTTATGTCCCGTCATCGTCGGTTGCAAGCAGGTTTCCTTGCTGTTAGGAAATATGCAACTTGACTAAATATGAAGAGTTGTCTTCTTTGTATGCTGGCCAATATGACCACACTGTTTTAGGGAGAGTTGCATAGGAAAGGAAATTGTGAGGCGGCCTGTAAGAATCTATCCATGTATTGAGAGGGAAGGCCCCATAGAGCGACACACATGACTGTCCATCGTAATAGAACATAGATGCAGTGGAGCGGTTGATGTCTCCATGCCTGATTATGCAAAATATACAAGGACACAATGTCTTAGGTCCAAACAGTGCATGTATCCAACGTTCAGCTGCTAGTAAATTCTTATACATGATTCCTCAATTGAATATAACAAAGACAAAGTGTGTCTATTTTCCTTTTTGAAGGATATGACAACATTTCATACATTTTAAATCAGCCTGTTAACCAACACGAACTAATACTATTGACTCCAGAAAAGGAAAAATATATAACATCAGCATTATCCTCGGCGTGACCGTTTTTCTGCAAATAATTACACAAAAAATCACATACAATGTTACAACACTTACTGAGATAAAATTCAACAGACAAAAGGAAGATTATTTATTCGTTGTATAACGTAAATAAATGAAGGGACACAAATAGCATCTACAACGACCCTTCTTTTAGTACACGTGGATTAGAATGGATCATGGAATCATCAATGCTGGCTTAGTGTTTGTAGTATGTATTGTGATGTGAAAGCCACATGATTTATACAAAGAAGAATATTATGTAAATACAGAAAACAACTTACATATATTTTAAGCAGAAAACCAAGATCTGTAGGTTGATAGAAGGCGCAACAGAGGAAAACAGCACCATTGCGTCTCAGTCAGCCCCTAAAGCGGAGAAAATAGTCAGTCCACTAAAATGATGAAACTACCTTCTAGTCATCAGGTATAGGCACAGTATTTGTGTATCTGAAAATGAGTGTAAGCAATCTTAGAGTCGACAACTTACTAACAATAACCACATGGCACAAGATATCATTATAGAAGGTAAACAGTGGACAGTATCACAATTCCAAATGTGCCCACACAATCAATATTCCATGACAAATCTTATTCCCGCTTCTGTGTAGGAGCGTGCATACATAGTTCTAGTACCAGCGTACATATATAGTTCTATTACCAGCGGTAGCTCACACTCAGATCAAGAACCATTTTTGTCTCAATTACATAGATTTTTCTCATAATTATGTATATATACTCGACATATTGCTGTTAGTCTATTTCTAGAAATTGTTGGATTCTATGTCCATGTATGTCGGTATCCATGCTTTGTAGGATATAAGAACAGTTGGACACTGGAACCATCGAAAGCACGACCTTGATTGTGCCCGCGGCCTACTGATTAGACATATTACATATGGAACACATCAAAAGCTAATGCTTGAAGTATGAAGGAGAAGGTTATTTGTGTTACTAAATCATTTTTTCATGCGGTATGTGTTAATAGCAAAGAAGAAGACCCGCAACCAAAAGGGTGCACACAATCATGACTAAAGTAAATGTTGCTAAGAAATCTGTGGACCTTTTTTTCCTAAGAAATCTGTGGACCTTCTATCAACGACACCCCGCAACTGAAAACAGAAAAAGTAACTATCAAACTCATTTGGGTACCAACATATTAAATTACTTTCTCAAAATGTGTTGCTTTACGGTGATAACAAAAATAAAAAAATACAGGATAAGTGTCTAATCAAGGACAGTGACAACTTAAGTCCCTCCATGTATCATTTCATTGTTGGCATATTACCACACTCCCAGAGAGCACAAAAGGTATTGGGATAATTTCGAAGAACAAATTAAGCACACCTTTGCAATCAGAAGATATAATTTAGTCATAGATTCATCAATTAAGGAGTGAAACACCTCATAGCTTGTTGACTTGCCTACATATATATTACAAGTACGAAGCTACCATGCTTCTTAAACAAAGCATGTGCAGCACCAGCATCAATCTCTAAAGGTCTGTCAACCCAGTATTCAGCTCATGAAGTGCAAAGTATCAAACTTGAGAAACTAACATCTGGCAATTGAGTTAAATTGTTCCCCAAAAATCTAAATCATGTCATAAGCTATTGATCCGAATGGTTAATAAGATGTTCAGCGATGATAGACATGATATTAAAAATTATCAGTACAAACTAATTATATGCTCTCCTTTTGCTGAAGGAAAGGATTTACCTTCAAGAGGATATCAACTCACATTAGCGTGGATAGTTTGAGGCTTGGTTCCCTCCTTAATAACTTGACATCAGTTCCATGTTTGGAGTAGCACTCATGAGTATCGATATTGAATCACGTCACGACGACAATAGGTTCTTTAGAAGCATCAATAAGAAATCTGATAAACCAAGGAAATAATAACTTAACTCTTTTCATGAGTAAATATTGGCGGTGCAAAGGAAATAATGTAACAGTGAGAGGTGCCTAAATTCATGCCCTTTTCATATATTTCATCGACACATATATGAAACATTCCGAAATACTCCCTCCGTCTCAAAATAGATGTCGCATGTTTCTCAACATTTGGATGGATCTATATACTAAATAATGTCTAGATTCATTCAAATTTTGACAAATCTGTGGCATCTATCTTGAGACGGAGGGAGTACTATTCCTGCAGGAAAATAACTTTGTGTTTTTAATTCAATTCCCACAAGTGCCGGAAAGTAAAAAAAATTGTAAAATACAACTTATAGCGAACCTATCTATCAAGTAAAAGGTAGTGTTGAGTGCCAAAAGAACAATGGATAAAATGTACTATGGCATTTTTCCTCAAGCATATGAGATTTAGCCTACAATAATAGAAGTATTAAAAAGAAAATAATTTGCTAGTTCAACAGGGTTCTTTTACTTTCATGTTCTTTGAAGATTTTCACCATAGATTGTTGGGAATATCCCTAGAGGCGATCATGTATGATGATATTCCTGTGTATTCATAAGGTTATGGTCCATGTATGAACTGCTGATATGTATCATCGAATATGTGATTTGATTGTGGAACTACATATTCATGTTGTTTATACTAATTGTCCTTGGTCATTGAGGTTGTGCTGGACACACAACTTAGACCAATGTGAAAGTCGGCAGATGACTAGGTTCCACTTGTCATGGGCATGGAGATGCTATTCCGACTTACACGGATTCGACTAAAGAGTTTAGCGAGTCGGACTGACCCATATTGAGATGCAACGAACAAGTCGTCATTTGCATGTCTCAATCAATGTAATCCTTAGACCTGAGGTTATTGCACAATCCGAGTTGAGGATCTCTGACTTAGGTTCTGTCAAACGTTGTTCCGTCACTTGGCAGTTATAAAGGCGGAGTTCGGGTCGACTGAGAATCAAGCTGCGTGATGTGAATAACCAAGACGGGATTTTGTCCCTCCATCCGGAGAGATATTCTCTGGGCCCTCTCAGAAGATATGATTCGGAAAGCATGGCCATGCGCGTCACGGTTAAGTGTTAACCGAGGCAGCCGACTAAGAGTTAGTCGGATGAATCACTTATCTCGGATCGAGAAAGAGAGTCGGACTATTTAAGGGATGACGATCATTCGCCCATAGTCCGACAAGGTATATCGTGAGGCAAAAGGGACTCAGACGAAAGTCACATTGGAAGGTATGTCGTCATGACTTATTGGTACTTGGGAGTTGGCACGTTCTGCTAGGAGCCGCTACCAACTGATCGATCACGAGTGATACTTGGAATCGTGTCCGGGTTACCATGAGCCTGTCAGGTCACACACTTAAGAACGGGAGCAAGTTTGGGTTAGACCCAAATAGGAAACCTATTTGGGTTGGACCCAAATAGAGACATGGACTTAGTCAGCAAGTGAGACTTGCAGTGGCTAATATAGGCCTTTTTAGTGAATGGGCCACAAGTGAGTGGAGCCCACTTTCACTCCCTATATAAGATGGGGCGCAGGTGCTTAGAGCACAAGGTTAGGTCACTCCATGTGTTGGAAACCCTAGCCCCAGTCCGTCCTGTCGCCGCCGTACCGGACCTAGCAGTCCATCGCCAGCGCTCCTCCTCGTACGTGTGGATACCGACGGAGGTGTTGTACGTTCAGCACATCGACGATCATGAAGAAAGTACGGATCGTGGATCATGGAACCGGAATGGATCGCGATGACTGCACTGCATCAAGCGACGTGCTTCATCAATTCTGCAACTGCGCGTCTAGTGGTAATCCTCGTGCCTTCTACCTAAGCTAGATCTTGGGATCACCGCGTAGGGAAAAAGTTTTGTTTATCTCTACGTGGCCCAACATAGATGTGTACGAACTATCATACAAACGCCTTCATTTCAGCATAAAGAGTGAGTACATCATCTCTCATTAGCATAAATAGCACAAACAAACTAGTTTTCCTTTCCAAAAGGCACATCGGTAGAAAGGAATCAACAATTCAACTACAACAACAAATCACATTTTAATTGCTCAACTGCTTCTAAAAAAGCATAAGATATCAACTGTAATAAGTCCTAGATGGCTGGCTGCAAACAAGCAGTTGTAACCGGGTTCCCAAAACCCATGAGGATATATTCAGATCTGAGCTTGGTGTAGATAAGGAAGCGGCAGCTGGTCTCAAATACCAGATAATATCGACTTGATAGACAGCAAGAGGACTCCGTGCCTAGTGGATGTATGCCTGGATCCAGATTACCATACAGGATTAGCCTGCGGCAAGAGGAACATGCTGACTAGACTGAGTAGATGTCGAGGACGTAGGTCCTGAAGTAGAAGCCGCCGACAAACTATGCCCGCGGTGTGTCCAACATTTGAGAGGCGATGCCTGCCCCACAAGCACTATGCTACACAACCTGTTGTTGCCGGGCATGGACAAAGATTCTAATGAAGAGGGCCATGATAAGACACGATGGATGGGTACAGGAAGGATGAGGCGGAGAGAGGGGCATAAGGCATTGAAGAAGACGCGCAGGAAGACCAAACCTTGAAGCACACAGACGCTGAGCCGGTGTAAACAACAACGACGGCCCACCAGGCGGCGAGACGACCCAGCCTAACCGGCGTAAGAGGGATAAGAAACCACCACCACCTGGTGGCAACCGGAGGAGCGCGCGCCGAGAGAAAACCACCACCGACCAAAGTCCCCTCCGAAAGTCCAGATCCCCAATTGTGTAAACCTCGGAGAAAACCAGGACGACAGTCCACCGCCCCACTCGGGAAAACAGGGTCACAAATATGCTTCCTACCTTGAGCCTATAATGAATGGACTATCACAAGCCTAGGTCCACCAACCAGATAATAGAAACCAGCCTTGGCACACCGACACGATGACAATAGCGATGCTTGGAGAGACCGGAAGGTGCCAGCTATTCTGGCGATGGCGGCACGTTTAGGGCTTCCTGCGCGGGAAACTGGAGTCCCACGGGCCACGGCAGAGACGAGACATCGACGACGATAGATGCATGCAGCATGTATCCAATGGATATCGGGCTATCCATTGTCTAGGTCCAAAGTCCATCCTATTCTATTGGACCTAAGGTACATTGATATCCAAGTCCATCAAGATCCAGTCCAATAGTATCCAATAAAATAAAGTCCAAAACCTGTTGGACTATGTTGATCCAATTCTAGATTTAGGAGGGGAACAAAGAGAGGCCACCCACTTAGCGGTAGTTCTCCTGTAATACCCTCAAAAAGTCAGGGGGAAACTCGAGGAAAAGTCAGACGGAAATTCTGGAAGACGAACCTACCACAAGCAAAATTATAGTATAGATTACATAATGCATAGCTCAAAACTAGCTCAATATTCAAGTAGAATACGGAAGCATAAACAAATAATAGGCTCCATCTTCAAATTACCCACAAGAGAACAAGTGTCGAGTGGAGTACCGTGACCTAGTTGATCACTCAGAATCAGAATATCCTCCAACATAAAATGTTACAGCCATAGAGTGGTCCATACTTTGAATCTATGGCAAGTAGGGCTAAGTAAGGAGACAATATACCTAGCATCTACATGCTTATTTGGCTAAATGGAGCTTTGGCTAGCTTGCATTTTCAAATACCTTGTCCTACTTTTATAAACTAAATTTGATTCACAACAACCCATTAAGTTCGCCCATCAAGTTTTACTAATCAGGAAATAAAGATGAGTGAGAATATGTCATAGTCTCGATATCTAGCAACTCAATTGTCCATAACCGAGGAAATGGCTAAGCACTTAGTTTTACACCCTGCAGAGATTTGTACACTTTACACATGTAACCTGATCTACCACCATACTCATTTTGTATAATGGTAGGAAGAAGTCCAAGAAGGGACCGTGCGGGAAGTAGTTTCCCAAACCCCTGTGCACCGGTCCATCCTAACCAGTCACTATATCTCTGGCTATGCTGGGTTTGGGTTACTACGACCTACTAAGTTCAACCAACCACCCATTTCTTACTGGCACATGGTTGCACACGTAAGCTACTATAATAAAGAAAACTAATCCTTCTCATTACCCTGGGCGGTATTTCCCACCATTATTCATACTCCGATGACAAACCAACCACTCCGCCCTAGTAGTTCATTGACATCATGTTGTTTTAGTTTGAACAAAGCTTATATTCCACCATAATGGAATCCCTTCTCCGTCTTTACAGCATTTCTAAGCACATCTACCATACGGGAGCTCAACTACAAGGGGTTATTACCATAATATATTGGATATAGCATCGCATAGTAATACCTACACATGTATCTACAAAATACACGATGTATACATAAGAGAAATAGTAGGACAATTCATTAACAAAATAGAATCTACTTGCCTTGATGGTAGGTGTCGAGAGTACTGTCCTTACAGAAGCAAGCGTTGCACTCATCACAATCTACATGATGCAGTTGCAAACACATAAATAGAAAGAGTGTAGTTAATTTTTGTATAAATACTCCTGGATAGAGGTTTCAATTTAGAGCCAGAATAAAAAGGATTCATGTCATAATAGTTTACAAATCATTTTCTAGAATTGAAATACTACAGTATGCCTTTTAATATCTATAAAAATATCGTTATGGTAAACTTGTAATTTTAATCCAGAATCATGTTATACAATTTGTTTTGAATTCAGGGATATATCATTTGTATTTTTCTGATCTGTGGTTTATTTTCTATGAATTAATTGCTCCAAAAAAGGTATTAAAACAATTAAATAATCATGACAAATACTTATAGTAAATGTCGGATCCAATTACACATTGATAATCTACACCAATTTTTTCTCCAATGATATACGATTTGCTATTTTTTGGATCTTTAGATCTTTTTATACAAATTTTCTAATACTTAAATAATTTCTGCAATTTTTATTCAATTTCAAATTACAAGGAAATATTCCTTGGGAATATTCTTGCTGACTAGGCAAGTCAACACTGATGCAGCGCTGACGCGCACATGGTAGCCACGGGACACGTGATTACTGGCCCGTACCAGTTTAGAACCCGATCTAATCTAGGTCGCTCGTTTGCAATCCGACGGACGACAGTAAAAACATACGGGGGCTCACCGTCGGGCTTATTGGTTTGCGGCCCGAGAGTTTCTAGGTGAGTGCACCATGGTACCCAAGTTGCCTATAATTGCTGTGTTTCATAAAGTTGGGCTGCCAACTACCAAGAGGGGCTATTTCGAGGCAAACTCATCTCACCCCTACCAAATTCAAACATTCTGTTAAACTGCCCCGTGAAGTAGACGGTCAGGACCCACATGTCGGTCATCTGTCCATGATGCGAGCGCCAACACGGTAACCTCTTAGGCAAATCGAGGAACTAAGTGGTTTGGATGCGTTGACCAATTTCACAATTCCATTCCTTCCTTTCCCCTAGCACCGACAGCATCGAAATCGACCCTCCAGGCAGAACAATCTCTTCGGACATTTCACTTCCGACGCCAAGTTGCTGCGCCCATTCGCTGATCCCGAGCTCTAATGGCGCATGTATTAGCCGCCGTTGCGAGGCTCTAGCCCGCCTCCGCCGCCGACGAGCTGAGTAGCTCGGAGGATGGCATATCCTACAACAAGGAAGAAGAAGTTCTGGCTACATGTAGGTGAGCTACCCTTATCTTTTCTATTCGCACTAACTATAACTGCTAGCTGGCTACTGAACCTAAAATTGTTTGTTAGCCCAACGCTGACAAACAAATTTTTCCACAGTTTTCTGTCAAGTGGGATCTCCACGGACCACCCTTACCTGGTTACGGTAGCCCTCTTCAGGTACGACTCTAAATCAGCAAGGGTGAAGGGCAAGTGGTATGGACACCATTGTATCATGATGGAAGAAGCGCATGTGCATATCTGCACTATCCCTGGTATGGTTGCTGCTCTGCGTAATCATGATGAAATATGGCCGAAGCAGATTGCAAAGTTTAGCTTCATGGATGAATGAGGCATCATGGTTCCTCTAACGTGTGACAGTCAGCTAATTTGATTGATGAAAATGTATGCTTTGGCTTGCATGTTTGAGTTGAATTGTGATGTACTCGATGTGGAAGCTGCTGCAACTAGGAGTCGCCCTTCTATTCTTGGACAGGGTGGTCGCTCGAACCCAATTAGCTCCTGGTAAGCAAAAGTCTCTTGGGTTCGCATGTTTGTGCTGAATTGTAATTTTTGTTTTATTTACTCTATAGGTATTAGCCAGTTATGCAACAGTCATGTTTCTTTGATAGGAAGCGCCGCAAGGTAAGAAACATGACTGCCGGGTCAGTCATTTTGCTGCTGGATGAAAATAAAAACGAGTGGAAAGATGATGCTAGACACGATTCTGATGCTGATTGTCCCAGCGATGCAGAGTACGTGAAGCTAAGAAAATTGGCACTGAGGAAGAGGAAAAAGGCAGGAAATGAAGAAGCCAGTGGACGTGAAGTCTTGGCACCCAGACGGGGGAAGAAGACTGCTGGCAATGAAGATGCATAATAATGTGTGGAACTTGAACCTATATATGTAATTTGGTTAAATTCTGGAGCTCTATGTGTGGAACTTGTCGGATGAAACAATCTACCCACGTTCTCGGAGTAAAATGTACTACGACTTAGGATTTGGAAACACCCAAATCAGTAGTTGAATCCGAAATTGTGATTGTGCCACTACTATCTAAAAACACGCAGCACCGGTTCCACGATTGCTGAGGGGCAGGAGGTCTCCAAATTCGATGGAGTGTAAGTGACACAGAAATAAATTATTTAAGCTGCTACACTCCACGAAAGAGCAACTTATTCCAACTGCTGCACAAAGACATGGCAACATAAACAACAATGACAACCGGTAATGCCCAGATGATGAGAAAATCGGTACCACTTTCTGGCCTAATCTTGAGCCCGTCTATCACACCGCCTCCCTGCTCCTGCATCCCCTGCATCTAGCGAAGCTCCCGGATCTCTAGTAACCGGGTGTACGTACTTCCACTTTATAAATTATGGCTATGCCATTTGCATGTAGAACAATCCACGTAGATTACGTTTAAACAAACCACCAATGTTAGAATACCACCATGACCAGACAAAAGGAAGTAATGCAGAGTTAAGACAGATTAATGGGCGATGGATACATTGCTAACGTATACATAACTTTTGATGTTCCATGCTTGGTTTTATCTACTTTCTTATGTTTTGTTCCAACTTTGGAGTACTTTTTATACACTTTCTTAGACTAACCTATTAATAAGAGCCACAATGTCAGCTGCCTGTTTTCTGTTGTTTTTGGTTTTAGGAAAGTCAGAAAATGAATATTCTCGGAATTGGACGGGACAAAAGCCAAAATCAGTTTTTCACCGAGGGACACAAGGAGCTAGAATACGAGATGGAGAGGGGCCAGGGGGCCACCACACCACCTGGCCGCGCGGCCCAGCCTGTCCCGCATCAGGGGGTGGTCTGGCCACCTCCGGCACCCCCTCGGCCTCCCCTTTCACCTATAAGATGCCTCCGATACAGAAACCCTAAGTACCTGATCAAAATTCCACGAAAGAGTCTGTAGCCGCCGTCATCTCCATCCCTAGATTAGGAGGGATCTGAAGCTCTTCCTGGCACCCTACCGGAGAGGGGAGAATTCACCCTGGAGGCCTTCTTCATCACCATGCAAGCCTCCGGTGTGATGCGTGAGTAATTCATCCTTGGACTACGGGTCCATGTAGTAGCTAGATGACTGGTTCTTCTCCATTGTGCTATCATGTTTGGATCTTGTGAGCTCTGTTCATGATCAAGATCATCTATTTGTAATTCCAACATGTTGTGTTTGCGGGGATCCGATGGATATTGAGATGCTATTTCAGATTGATTATTGATTCTATCATGTCTTTGTTATTTGTGATCTTGCATGCTTTCTGTTGTTAGTAGCTATCTTGGCCAAGTAGATACTAGCAACTCCAAGAGTTAGTATTTATGCTCGATAGTGGGTTCATGCCCCTAGTAATCTGGGGAAGTGACAGAAATCTCTAAGGTACTAGATGTGCTTTTGCTACTAGGGAGAAAACAACAATCCTTTGTTCATAGAACAATCGTATTGTTTACTTTACACGCAATGCGTAATGCAATTATCTGTTGCTTGCAACTTAATACTGGAGGGGGTTCGGATGATAACCTGAAGGTGGATTATTAGTTATAGATGTAGTCGGATTATGGTCTATGTATAATGTTGTAATGCCCAATCAAGTCTCAAAGGAGTCAAGATGAGTAGTATATGCATGATTGCTTTCTCGATGTTTGTCAATTGCCCCGCTATAATTTGTTCACCCAACATGTCATCTATCTTAAAGAGAGCCACCACTAGTGAACTATGGACCCTGGTCCTTTATTTTATCATCAACCTTCAATCACATGTTTACTGCTTTCTGTTTACTTTCTACAAACTATTACTTTCTTCCACACAATACGTTTAATCCTTTGTTTTCAGCAAAACCGGTGAGATTGACAACCTCATTGTAAGTTGGGGGCAGAGTTCTATGGTTGTGTTGTGCAGGTTTCCACGTTGCTACTGGCACCAGTAGTGCGCCCCACCAAAGTCTAGCTAGCAACACCTTGGAGGTGTTTCCTTGCTCCAACTGGATTGATAACCTTAGTTTCATAACTGAGGGAAAACTTGCTGTTGTGCTCATCATACCTTCCTCTTAGGGTTCCCCAATGAGCTCGATATATTTTGGGCCATCAAGCACTTTTTCTGGCACCATTGCCGGGGAATCAAGGACATCTTCACAAGGGGAGTCCCTCATAACCAATCTCTTTACTTTGTTGTTTTTGTTTTGCTTAGTTTATTCCTGCTTTGTTTGCTTGTTTCTTTTATAAAAAATACAAAAAAATAGTTCCTACTATAGTTGTTATTTTCGTTGGTCTGTTATTGTCTTGCTTTATCATGCTTTCTATCAATGGTTAGTTTCTTTGAAACTGAATATAATTGGCAAGGTGTGTTCACGGAAGAACAAAAATATTATTATAAGGAACACCACTTGTCACAAAAAGGGAAACACTTATGGGAACAAACTGATAAATTGTATACCATTGCTAGAAACGTGTGCTCTACTTATAATGTTACTTATTGCTTTGATAAATCTTGTTGCTGCAAGAGGTATAAACACCTCCCTTTTCAATGCGAGTATAATGATGATGTTACCATATCTTGTTATGTTAAGGGAAATTATGACTTTTATGATGTGGAACAAATTAAAGAATTTATTGCTTGGAAGGGTGCATTCGAACTAGCTTATTTGCTTGAAAATACTAATGATGCGCCTTATAAATATGAGGTTTATGATATACTTCAATTTTGCTTTGATAATTACAAGGTAGAGAATGGATATATTCTTGAATATCTTAATAGTTGCTCTCCACCAACGGAAGAGACTAATGCCCTGCAGGAGCCTATGGAAGAAAAAATTGCTGAAACTAGAAGCTCATTGGATGAAAAAGAGGAGGAGAGTGATGATATAGAGGAGGAAGAATGGATCTACCCATGCCTACCTTCTAATGAGAGTAACTCTTTACCCCTTACATTATTTGATTGTCCTCCATGCTTACCAAAGGAGGATGAATGTTATGTTCCTGTGGATTCTTTTGAAAATGTTTATAATAAAGCTCTAGATGATGGTCCTATATTAGTTGATAATATTAATTGTACTACTATTGAAAATGAGATTGATTAGTCATCTTGTTATAAAATTGTTAAAAGTGGGTATGAAGGTTCTAATCCCACTATTTTTGAGCTTGATAAAAATTATGTGTTTGTAGATCATGAAAAGCATGCTTTATGTGATAGTTATATTGTTGAGTTTATTCACGAGGCTACTGAAAATTATTATGAGATAGGAAAATATGGTTGTAAAAGTTTTAATGGTACTAAAACACATCTCTATTTGCTGAAAGTTTTGAAGTTACTCTCGTTTTATCTTCCTATGCCTGTCACTTTGTTCTTTGTGAATTTATTTGCGTATAAGATTCCTATGCATAGGAAGTGGGTTAGACTTAAATGTGTTTTGAATTTGCTTCTTGATGCTCTCTTTTACTTCAATTCATATTTCTTATGTGAGCATCATCGAAATTATCATGCCTAACTTAAAGGCGTTAAAGAAAAGTACTTATTGGAAGATAACACAAAAGTTTTAGATGAGTCTTGGAAGTTATTACTTAAGTAATAACCTCTCCTTATCCTTTTTATTTGCTTTTTGTGCCAAGAGTAACCTCTAATGAGAGAGAAGTAATGATTGGGAAAGTTGATGTCCCGAAACAGATTTCTGTGCTTCACTGTACAAATTCGTCTAAAATCTTTGTACGTTGTTTTGAGGCGTGAATTTTTGTGCTTCTGCCCCAGGTTGTTATCTAACTTTTGTTAGTTCAACACTTTTCTATTTTAGCAACATAAGGTATTCAAAAAAATTCGTCTTTACCTGCTGGTCTGTTTTAACAGATTTCTGCCATTATTTGTATTTGCTTCTTGTTGGTTCCTTTTTGAGTTATTTTGGGCAATTGAGCTTTTTGAGGGAAGTGTTACAGTAGCTTGTGTTTTAATGGAAGTTTTATTGGTGTTGAAACTAAACCCAAAGACTTATTATCTTGAGTGCACTAATGTTGCTAATAAAGATTGTGTGAAGTTTTGTATGAAGGAAAAAATTCAAGTGTATGGAAGGAATGAGTAATGAGATGAAGAATGGACTAAAGCTCAAGCTTGGGGATGCCACGCGTGTCACCCCAAGAAATATCCAAGAAGTACAAGCGTCAAAGCTTAGGGATGCCCAAGGCATCCCCTTCTTTATCAATAAAAATTTCAGGTTTCTTCCAAACACTTCATTTTTATTGTTTCTTGCACAATTGTGTTGTTCTTGGAGCATCTTCATTTTCGTTTTTGTTTTGGTTTTTCGTTTGCTTGGTTTTATTAGTTTGCTGAATAAATTGGTTGGACCCCCACTTTCATACATTGGTTTTCAAATAGTTTGGTTTGGATTGGAAAAGAGTAGGAAAGTTCATGCTTAAGTGGTAAAGAGAGCTTGTTTTTGACTGTGGCCTATGCTTTGTCATGCCATGCTTGATATTGTTTTGGCTTTATGCTTAGTATTCTTTGTTTTAGCATGACTTGTTGTAAACAATTGAGATTTCTTAATATGCCTTTGAAGAATCATGCGTTGTTTTAGCATATTAAAGCATAGTATTGCAGTATTCTCCTTTGATGCTTTATTTGCGTTGACTTGGCATATGCTCACACCATGTTATGACTATCCCAAGTCACCATAAGATTTTATGATCCGTTAGTTTTCAACTTGTAGTATCACTTTATGCTTTGATTAATGATGTTTTGTCGCTCTACATGATTATGACCATTATTGCTCTCTTAGTCGCTCGCTCCTAGTCTTTTGCTAGCTTCCATAACCAAGTATGAGTTCCACTCATGCATCCAACTCCTAAAACCAAGTTATTCCAAAGAGTCCACCATACCTACCTATTAGCATATGCTATTCCAAGTATATTCATGTTTTTATCTACCTTCCGAATTAAACTTGTTATGAGAAAACTAGTGATTAAAGCTCTCACGAACTTGATGGCACACTTTAACTTTCTTGCCCTTAATAAACTTGAACCATTGTGTCGTCTATGTTGTATATGCTTGCACTTATATGTTGGAGATTAGCAGAACCATGCTGTCGTGGAGAACACTTTCAACATTGCACTTGTACTTTGTACCTAGTTGATATCATGCTCTTTTGTCTATGGATGTCGTCGGTGTGAAATGAAAGGGGAGCTTGTAAGTCCATGGAGTTATGTATGTGTGTTAGAGAAATGCCTGGGCCGCTGGTCTAATCCATGCTGTCATGGTGGAAACCTACAGCATAACCATAATGATCTGTCTATGAAACATTCTTCTTAAAAAAAGAGTCAGATATTGAGAAAAAAAAGAGAAAAGAAAAAAAAGATATGAGAAAAGAGGAAAGAGAGAAAAAAACACCATTTTCCCATGGTAAATAAGAAGATTGCTGAGATGCTCGTTGTCTGCTTGCCTTGTCATTTTGATATGGGGATTCTTCCGTATCATTGGGAAAACGGTACCCCGTTGGCGGTTCTCTATGATACACATGTACTTACTATGATAAGAATTTACCAGTAACTAAACTTGAGTAGCATGAGGAGCGGACCTCGTATTCAAGGGACATGCGATTTCCAACTTATACTTCATCAAGCATATACTCCATAGTTTGTTCACTTAAACCTTAATTACATCAAGATGCTTATGATAGGGGCAATGAGAGCTGAAAGCTAATAAGTACCATAATTTTTGGAAGCTCTTTATGAAACTTGAATCCCTACTTCCTTCTATGAAGGCCTTTCTTTTACTTTTATGTTGATTCTCCACCTTCTATCTTTATGCACCTATTTTGAGAGCATAGTGGCCATTCTTAGTTCTATGTGCATTGTCCCAAGACTTGTTGATTGATGCATAACATTGATATTGCTTGTTTTAAACTATTTGTATCTAGTCACTCTTATGAACTTTGAAGGTGTCTTATGCATTTATGTTTGCTACTCTATGAGGGACAAGCTGAATGCTACTATGCTATGTTTTCTTTATGTGAAAAAAACAAACATCTTGCAAAGCATTGTTATTTATTAATCTTTTGTTTGTGCCTTTTCATGTTGCAATATAGTTGCTTTGTCTTATTGTTAGAACTTTATCTTTCATGTTATGATTGACAGTGGCGGAGCCAGGATTGAAACACGCCCCGGGCCAAAAATGAATTACAAAAAATCTAGTACTAAAACCCTAACGCAATAGCACTTTTTTGGTAGATTGCATAGATGAGCATGTCATTTTAAGTCGATTTTCTATTTTTTTGGCCAAAAAGACATTGGAGTAGTTGATAAAATCTAGGCAATTACTTTGGTTTGAGGAGTTGCTGATTGGTTCATTGGTTGGATGTTGGGACCAATGAATCAGTTTAATTCTAGACAATCCACAAATCAATTCAATTGAATACCATGAGATTTGATCATTTGAACAAATATTACCTTAGCTCGGAGGAGATCAGGGTGTATATATGAGTAGAACCTAGACTAGGAGAAGCAAACCTGCAGAGAGAGTAACTCAAACCTAGCACGGACACCCAGTTAGTTGGGACCTGGAGATGAAAAAACTGCAGAGTCCCACTCCAGCGACCAGTAGAACCTGGACTCGAGCAACAATGGCGGATGGTCGCACTCACGCGGAAGAGAGCCGAGGCGAGTAGCGGTGGAGGAGGGTACGACTGGTGGGACGGGCTTTGGCTGTCCGGCAAGTCTGCGGGAGTAGCCTGGCGGCGCACGCGTTCCTGCCACTACGAGGGTACAGAGCCGATCGGTGTTCTGCATAGCTAGTTTCCTCCTCATTACGGGCTGGGCATCACTTGGAAGCCAAGATGGGTCATTGCATCCGAGACCAAATTGAAAATACATGTACGTAACAGGCTAGACAAATTGATGTGCCCCGGGCCATGGCCATGGTTGCCCAGGGCGTGGCTCTGCCCCTAATGATTGAAGTACTATGATCCCAACTATCAATGTTTTACAAATACTTTGATCAAGTTTATGATGGTGCATGTCACCTCAAAAATTATTCTGTCTTTTTATCACTTACCTACTCGAGGACGAGCAGGAGTTAAGCTTGGGGATGTTGATACGTTGCTAATGTATCCATAATTTTTGATGTTCCATTCTTGGTTTTATCTACTTTCTTATGTTTTGTTCCAACTTTGGAGTATTTTTTATACACTTTCTTGGACTAACCTATTAACAAGAGCCGCAGTGCCAGCTGCCTGTTTTCTGCTGTTTTTGGTTCTAGGAAAGTCAGAAAATGAATATTCTCGGAATTGGACGGGACAAGAGCCAAAGTGCCTATTTTTCCGGAAGGGATCAAGTGCCAGAATACGAGACGGAGAAGGGCTGGGGGCCGGCCACATCACCTGGCCGCGCGGCTAGGCCTGACCCGCGCCAGGGGGTGATCTGGCCGACCCCAGCACCCCCTCGGCCTCTCCTTCCGCCTATAAGTTGCCCTCGGGACGAAAACCCTAGGTACCCGATCAAAAGTCCACGAAAGAGTCTGTAGCCGCCGTCATCTCTGTCCCTAGATCGGGGGGAACTGAAGCTCTTGCTGGCACCCTGTCGGAGAGGGGAATTCACCCTGGAGGCCTTCTTCATCACCATGCAAGCCTCCGGTGTTATGCGTGAGTAGTTCATCCTTGGACTACAGATCCATGTAGTAGCTAGATGGCTGGTTTCTCCTCCTTTGTGCTTTCATGTTTAGATCTTATGAGCTCCGTTCATGATCAAGATCATCTATATGTAATTCATACATGTTGTGTTTGCGGGGATCTGATGGATATTGAGATGCTATTTCAGATTGATTATTGATTCTATCATGTCTTTGTTATTTGAGATCTTGCATGCTTTCCGTTGTTAGTAGCTATCTTGGCCAAGTAGATGCTAGCAACTCCAAGAGTTAGTATTTATGCTCGATAGTGGGTTCATGCCTCTGGTAATCTGGGGAAGTGACAGAAATCTCTAAGGTACTAGATGTGCTGTTGCTACTAGGGAGAAAACAACAATCCTTTGTTCATAGAACAATCGTATTGTTTACTTTACACGCAGTTCGTAAAGAAATAATCTGTTGCTTGCAACTTAATACTGGAGGGGGTTCGGATGAGAACCTGAAGGTGGATTATTAGTCATAGATGCAGTTGGATGGCGGTCTATGTATTATGTTGTAATGCCCAATCAAGTCTCAAAGGAGTCAAGATGATTAGTATATGCATGTATTGTGTCGTGGTGGTGTCACGGCAGATGCCATGGATAGGCTAAAGGTGGGGACTAATACACGCTAGGGGAATCTAGGGAGGGATAGGGGAGTGATTCTCCACACAGAAGTTTGTATTGATTTCCTTCCAAGATTACAAGTGCTCCTAGAGCTGTATTGGCGAGAGGAGGAAGAAGGAGCTCTCTTACTCTCACCCACAGATCACACCTGAAACCCTAGCCAAAACAGAATAGTAGAGAGACCAACCCCTTCTACAGAAGCCCCAGCCCCCCTTTTATAGAGGAGGCTCGGTTTCTGCCTAGGGCATACATGGAGGCATATTCCTAAGAATATGCCTCCTCCCAAAGTGGTAAGCCGACCGAGGTGCTTTTTCCCCCGCGTCACACTTGCTTTAGCTACGTGAGCCTCTGCGGCGCCAGCGTTAGCCGACATGGGCGTCGTCATCCCTGTCGGCCATGACCCGGTGGTCCTGCTCTTGTCTTCTTCGCTCATGCAGTGCGTACCGGGCCCTCTTTTTGACCAGCAAGATTCCTTCCTTCTCCTAGAAGCCAAACATGACCCGGATCACAGCTGATCCGGGCACCCCTGTTCCTGCATACAAGTAAACATATACTTCCGACTTACTGCTTAAGTAGGTTGAGACTTAGTTAGGCGAACACCCCCTGGTCCGGGTCACTCCGTGATTCGGCCGGCCTTGAGGTGACCCTGCCAGCATCTGCTTTGGCCTTGCCGAACCTCGGCTAATTCGGCCTTTATACCCCGGCGTGACCCTACCCGGGGGTATCCCCCCAACATTAGTCCCCGAAGCTGGTGCGGTCTTAGCTTCTTTGGCCGCTAAGGCCACATTAGGTTCAATTCTGTGCTCTGGTCATTATTGCCGAGTTACCTCTTTACCTCGGATTATATGGATTTACGTTCCCTTCGCACATTCCAAGTTTTCACTTGCCGGCCGGGTTACCACAGTTTCATCCGGATCTTGTTTCCTTCTCTCGTACGCTAGCCCATGTGAAAGGTAATCATTATGTCGTCTTATTTTAAGGGCCTGCACAGTAACCGCCGCGATAATTGTCAGTTATCACTGTGCGCGGGTCATGTCATGCCTGCCTCCTCGTTTCTTGCATCATAGTGTCACGTCATAGGATTCTCTCCGCTCTGTGGCCCTCCGTGTGGCTCCCCGCTGATTGGTCCGGACAAGTGATACATGGCCACTGCGTGTGGCGGGTCCACAGGATACGATCCCACTCACCGCTGGTGGGAGTGGTTAAATAGCAGAGGGGTGCTTCCCTTAGGGTCTTTCTCCTTCCGCGCCTCTCTGCCCGTTGCCCTTTTTCTTCATCTTCCTCGCGACGCCACCGCCGCCAGTGATACCAAATAGCAACGTCGCCGCCGCACTTCTCCGTCGCACCTCTGCGTTGCCCCCACCTCGACGCAAATCTCTCGCCACGGGTCCTCGTCAATCCCGGCCACTGTCCCCCGCCGCCTCTAGCGCCAGCGAGGGCCTCGAGGACCAGATGACGGAAGAAGAACTCATCGTGGCTGAGCAGGAGATGGAGGAGGACGCCGCGGCGGCGGACCGCGGCGCGTGGGCCGGGTCATGGGTCTGTCAAGATGATCTTGACTGGCTTTACTGAACCAGGCGCATCCCCGCCGGTGTCGCCGCTCGTCTCCCTTCTAAAGAACTGGCCCCCTCACCCAATCCGTGTGAGTTCGTTGTCTTTTTGTCCCACTTCCAACGGGGCTTCGGGTTGCCGGTGAGCGATTTTTTCCGGGACTGGCTCAGTACATACCAGCTCCAGCCGCACCATCTTCCAGCCAACGCCATCACTTCTCTCTCTGCCTTTGCTTCTACGATCGAAGGCTACGCCGGACTGTGGCCCACGAAGGAGCTATGGATCCGGTTCTTTGGCCTTCGTTGCAATGTCATCCCCAACATCCACGCTGATCCGAAGGACAAACAACTCACTCAATTCGGAGCGCCTTCCATTTCACCCCGGAGGTTTTCTGTTTTCCCCCAGGTCACCGGGTTAGAGTCCTGCAAAGGATGGGCCCGGACCTTCTTCTATGTCCGGAATACGGGCACTGAAGACTTGATCCGGTTGCTCCCCTATACTCCTGGTCCACCTAACCCGGATTTGTGGGATGAGATCCCCAAGAAGCCCACTGCCTTGGCCAATCAAGTCAACAAGATGTTCGCGGAGCTGAAGAAGCTCGGGCTGTGCAACGAGGATGCCATGATCACTTTCGTGCGCAACCGGATTTCCCCCCTCTAGAAGCGCACCCACAAGGTGTGCCACATGAGCTTCGGCCGCGATCCCAACCGGACCTCCTCCTTCGAGCTGAGCAACACGGAGATCTATCGCCGGGTTAAGGCTCTTTTTACCACCCACAAGGACTTCTCCTCCGAGTGGACTTGGGGAATGGACCATTACTACCGCGATAGGCTTCCTCCCGTGGTAAGCTTCATGTTGCGAACTTACTCCGGACCAATTATATGTCAGTGATTGTTGCATTTTTTACTCTTTCGTTCATTTCTTTCCTCAGCAATTTCTTCAGCAGACCATTGAGGACGGCACCGATCCGACCCTTAAGTGGGCTCCGGACCGGGAGAACCCAGATGAGGAGGAGCCGGACCAGGAGATGTTCCTCCCAATGACCGACGCCACGAAACGACCCACGGGTAAATCCTCTTCCATTAGAGATTGGCCCGATGATGAAGATGACTCGGATGTCGAGGTGATTGAACCTGTTGAGGCTGTCCCCCTTTCTTTTGCTTTTCCGCCATCAGCTCACCCCGGTGGTCATATCCACGAGGATCCTCCCCTCGCTACGGGCGAACCTGTTCCGGTGGCTCCGAAGAAGAAGTGCGGGGCTGCTTCAAGTTCATCCTCCAGACCTTCTCAGCCCGCTAAAAGGCCAAAGAAGTCTGGGGACAAGACTTCCTCCAAGCCAACAGGCAAGGCCCCAGCACGAAGGGCTCGGAAACCCAAGGAGGCCCAAACCTCGGATGCGTAAGTTGTTTTGCCTTCTGTAACTTGCTCTCCCTTGCATCGTTGTGATTTCTCTTCTAACATTGTTCTCTTTTGTAGGGCTCTGGTGGAGGTTCCTCAAAGTGGATCGAGCATCTCTTCACCTCTCCGACCCAGCCCTTCTCCCCGTCGTGACGACGAGTCCCATTCGCTGAGCCCTATTCCAGAGGGTTCTGCGGCCGCTCCGTGTTCTGCTCCACCTCGGCAAGAGGGGGGTAACCTTGGAGCGGGGGAGACCGGCTCGGCCGAGGCGACGACATCCACCACTTCGGCATCGCCGCAACCAACATCCACTAAAGCAACTCCGGCTCCAGTACCGGTACCAACAACCAGACCCGTACCAACACCAACTCCGGCATCAGCACCAACTCCGGCTACTAAAACATCAACAGCAGCACCAAGTGCAGCCCCAAGAGCATCAGTGCCTAGCTCCTCTGCCTCGTCCGAGTCTTCTCAACCTCGGCGAGGAACCACTCCGGCCGCTCCTAAGGGAAAAACCGCTGCGCCGGCTTCCTCTTCCCAGCAAGCCAAGGAAAAGAAGGCTCCGGACACTACCAAGCCACCATCCGTCGAAGCCGGGCAGCGTACCCTCGTGTCAATGCTTCCCAAGAAAGCACCAGCAGCGAAGGACGCGCCTGCCGAGCCAACTGAGGCACAGCAAATGGTTCTGCACACCAGCCCAGCCCTTGCCTTGATCGAAAGGAAAGAAGCGCATGCGAAGGGCTTGGTGGCGCCCCATATGCCCAGCGGTGAATGGTACCCTCCGAGCTTAATTGAATTCGTCATGAATTGGAATAAGGCAGAGGTGGTTCAAGACACTGATCTTCCGGAGAAGTTCGGCCCTGCCGAGTTTTCCGCTCAGATGAACACAGCCGCAAAGGCAATTAACCTCGCTGGGCGAATGATGGAGGTACGTCGCTTCCCCTTTACAAGTTGTAGATAGTAACCATTAGTCCCCGAGCCTCCGGGGGAGTAACTCGTTACTCAGCTGGATGCTCTTTAGAAAACTAACGTAGCTCCATGAGAACTTCGAATATGCACACACGTAGAGCCGGGTTAAGTTCCACTTGGCCCGGATTTTAGTACACTTCGAATATGCACACACCTAGAGCCGGGTTAAGTTCCACTTGGCCCGGATTTTAGTACACTTCGAATATGCACACACCTAGAGTCGGGTTAAGTTCCACTTGGCCCGGATTTTAGTACACTTTGAATATGCACACACCTAGAGCCGGGTTAAGTTCCACTTGGCCCGGATTTTAGTACACTTCAAATATGCATCGAGCTAATTTGTGTTTCTATATCCCTTTCAGGTGACCACCAATCGCCGGAGTGCGGAATTCCAATGCTTGCTGGATACCCATAAGCTGCTACGCGCCAAGCAGGCCGCACTCATCGCAGAATACGAGAAGAGGGGTAAATTTCTTCCTTATCACTTCTCGCTTTTTCTCCATCTCCCTTTGCCGAACTAATCTCATCATTCTGTTTCCGCAGCTGGGGTGGAGGCTGAGAACATTATCATGCGGAAAAATCTGGAGCAGATTAAGGGAAAGTCAGTTCTGTCTGGCCTTGCAGTGCTTTCCACTTCTTTATCTCCTTGGCTCGGCCAACATTCATACCTCGGCTCTGCCGGGCCAACACACTATTTCAACATCGCTTGAAGATAGTGTGCCCGTGCCTGATATTATGTTGCATTTTCTCGAACAAGAAGGGCAGCACCAAGCCGAGCTTAAGAAGAAAGATGACGAGCTCCCCCTCCTCCGGACCAAAGACGATGAGATTTATAGGCTCAAGGCTGAGATGGAGAAGATGAAGGTCCATCACCAATCCGAACTTCAAAGGGCTGGCCAGAATTTCACAAAAGAGCGTGAGCGCCTCAACCTCCAGATCGCCAAGGACCAGGATCTTCTCAAGGAGTCCGGCATCCAGCTTGGGTCGGCGAATGCTGAGCTTGAGCAGCTTCGGAAGAGACGTGATGCCTGCACCAAGGAGTTGACCCGGATCCTCAGTCATATATCACGTAAGTTTCTTTCCCTTTTCCGACCTACTTTTCCGGGTTACTTCATATGTCTTTTCTTGACCTTTCTCCTTTGTCTCGTTTCCAGGCAAATTTCCAGAGGGCACTCCTATCGCGAGCGCAGCAGTTGCCAACTTCCGCCAACAAAGGGGTACTCCGGTCACTTCTGATAGTGAAGGGATTCCTTACGACCTGGAGGATCTGTTGGTCAGCTTATCATCTCGCGTGGAGCTCATCAAGAATTACGGCAAGGACATCCTCGGCGCTGCAGCTCGTATCTTTAACACTTTCTGGCCCGGCGAAGAAGCCCCGGAGACCACCGCACTACTCATTGAGAAGTTAATGGAAACCGAGACTCAGCTTGACCTCTGGAGAGAGTCCGCTGGACGTGCCGCAGCTGATACCATCCTTCACCACATACTCACGTGGTACGAGAAGATTGATCTCAACCTCCTGACACGTCTACGCACAGGATCCAGATGGACCAATGACCCGGAGTGGGTAGCTCGATGCTAGGCTTGTGCCTATAGCCTCATTGAATACACTCCTATTCATGAATGGGTTGAGGGGCCGAGCTTCCTGGAAGCTACTAGAGACGAAGAGGTTGAGCACGGTGAAGATGGCTCGGATGATGAAGGAGAAGATGATGCCTCTGATATTGAGGGCAGCGAGGACGATGCCGAACTTCCTCCTCCTGCTGCTCCTTGAGCGAAAACACTTAAAAATTTATCAGATCCCCGGTATGCCGGGTGGAGTTGTATTCCAAACACATGTTATATTTTGCTACTAAGTTCTTATGCCAAATTAACTTGGGCATAGTCCTCGAGTTTCTTTTTCTTGTTCGTTCAATCTCTTGGCTCGGTTCGTGTCTACCCTGATTCGGTTTTATGACTTACGAATCCGAGCTTCAAAAATTGTCTTAACAATACTGGGAAACTTTTAGACTTAGCACCAAAATAAAACTGCATAATAACTTGAAAATAAATGCAGGGTTAGTTCGAAAAACAAACATCGGGTCGAATAAATTCTTCTCCTTAGTCATTTTTCATGTGCTACGCAATTCCAAACTTGTTCTCTTGCTTGCCATGAAGCCAATTCTTGTTGGACAGCAGCAAGTCGAAGAGTTGGATTCTTGGTGCTCGCACACTACTAATCCGAGTTAAGTAGAATAACTTATTCCAGTTGACGCGCAAAAAACAACAAACATTATTAAGGCAGTCCCCGAGTTACTGCTCGAGGTGCCAACATTTCATTGATAAGCTCATTGCCGACATACATACCGACATATGAGATAACTCGGATACATAGACTTCTTAGCTAAGTGTAGAAAGGACGAAGTAGAGCTATATTCCATGGTCGCTTGGATTCCTCTCCGGACCTGTCCGCCTTGTTCTTTTCCTGTGGCTTTGCATCTATAAGATAGTAAGAATCATTGTGCAATGCTTTGCTCACGATGAACGGCCCTTCCCATGGGGGGAATAACTTATGCATGCCCGTAGTACGTTGTACCAACCGGAGCACCAGATCGCCTTCCCGAAAGACCCGGGGGCACACTTTCCGGCTATGATAGCATCGGAGATTTTGCTGATATATGGCGGATCTGGACAGTGCCAGTTCTCTCTCTTCTTCTAGCAGATCAACATCATTTTGCCGGGCTTCTTGCACTTCGGCTTCTGTGTATTGGGTGACCCTAGGCGAATTATGCTCTATGTCGGCTGGTAATACAGCTTCTGCCCCATATACCAGAAAGAACGGCGTATAGCCTGTTGATCGATTTGGAGTTGTTCTTAAACTCCACAGTACCACTGGTAGTTCTTCTATCCAGCACCCCGCTGATCTTTGCAGCGGCTCAATGAGCCGGGGTTTTATCCCGGATAATACTAATCCGTTCGATCTTTCCACTTGCCCGTTCGATGCAGGGTGGGCTACCGAGGCTACGTCCAGCCGGATCCTCTTATCCTGGCAGAAACGAGCAAATGCTCCTTCCGCAAAATTTGTGCCATTGTCAGTTATGATACTGTGAGGATAACCGTACCTCAAGATGATATCTTTGAGAAACGTTACGGCCGTAGCTCCATCACATTTTCTTATAGGCTTTACCTCAATCCATTTCGTAAACTTGTCCACCATTACTAGAATGTGAGTCATATTTCCCCTTGCTGGTTTGAACGGGCCAACCATATCCAAGCACCATACGGCAAAGGGCCAAGTGATTGGTATGGTCTTGAGTTCCGACATTGGCATATGTGTCTTGGTAGCATACCTCTGACAACCATTACATTTTCTCACCAGATCTTCTGCTTGCTCTAAGGCATTTGGCCAGTAGAATCCATGCCGGAAAGCTTTTGCTACCAAGGCTCGGGATGAGGCATGATGCCCGCATTCCCCCTGATGTATATCTCGGAGGATGTCAAGCCCTTCTTCCGGGTCAACACATCTCTGGAGGACATTGGTCACACTCCTTTTGTATAGTTCGGAATTGATGATCGTGTAAGCCTTTGCCCTCCTCTGTGTTTGCCTGGACAACACTTCCTCAGTGGGTAATGTTCCGTCCTTCAGGAACTGAAATATAGGTAGTGCCCAAGCTGGTATTGGTCGCATAGGGAACACATCCTCATCAATCTCCATCTGATCCACTGGCATAACTTCAACCGGATCTCGCTGAGCAGTCCCCGGGTCTTGCGAAGCAGTCCCGGGTTTACCGAAGTAGTCCCCGGGTTTGCCGAGGCAGTCCCCGGGGTTCGCGCACCACTTCCCATGTCAATGTCCATGGGCACAGCTCCGGATTCCGTGTCCTCCGGGACATAGATCGAGTCGGTTCCTGGGGAGGGCTTGATGGATGGTTTCCTGAGGTGCTCTAATGCTACACCAGGTGGAATTGCTTGTCGGGTTGACCCGAGCTTCGACAGCATGTCGGCAGCCTCATTTTCCACCCGGGGTACATGATGAAATTCGCATCCCTCAAAGTAACCAGATATCTTCTGCACATGAAATCTGTACAGCGCCATGTTTGGATCAAGGGCGTCCCACACTCCCGACACTTGCTGCACCACCAAATCCGAGTTGCCAAAGCATATGATCCGACGTATCCAAATTTCTTTTGCTACCTTAAGCCCATGCACAAGTGCTTCATACTCAGCGACATTGTTTGATGCAGTGAAATGGATCTGCAGCACATATCTCAACTGGTCCTTCTTTGGTGATGCGAGTACAACTCCGACACCTAGCCCAATTTTGGTTTTTAATCCGTCAAAGTGCATTCGCCAATAGTTCGGATCTGGGAGTGGCGGTTCGTATTGTACCTCGGCCCAATCCACAAAAAAGTCTGCCACAGCTTGAGATTTGATGTTCTCTCTTCTGTCATATTGCGGCGCATAAGGAGCTAGCTCAATTGCCCATTTTGCAATTCTGCCGCTCGCATCCTTGTTACTCATTATCTCGAATATGGGGGCCTCACATATGACCCGGATGGGATGCTCCTCGAAGTAGTGCTTCAGTTTCTTGGCGGCCATGTACACGCCATATGCCACCTTTTGATAATGTGGATAGTTCTGCTTTGAGGCTGACAACACCTCGCTCAAGTAATACACTGGCCTTTGCACTGACTTACCTTCCTCGTCGCGCTCCACCACTATCACTGCACTTACAACTCGGTTGGTTGCGGCTATATAGAGCAACATTGGCTCCTTTGATAGTGGTGAGGCTAGCACTGGTGCCGTGGCCAACATCTTCTTCAGGTGGGTAAAGGCTTCATCGGCCTGCGGTGTCCAAACGAACTTATCCGACTTTTTCATGAGTTGGTAAAGAGGCAATGCCTTCTCTCCCAACCGACACACAAACCGACTTAACGAGGCCAGACAACCTGTGAACTTCTGGACATCGTTAAGACAGTTCGGCAGTTCCATTCGTTCGATGGCCCGGATTTTGGTTGGGTTAACCTCGATACCTCGGCTGGAAACAAGAAAACCGAGCAATTTTCCAGCCGGGACACCAAAGGTACATTTTTCCGGGTTAAGTTTCATCCGGAACCTCCTTAGGTTCACAAACGTTTGCCTGATATCGTCAAGGAGCGTTTTGCTTTCCTTGGTCTTGATAACCACATCATCCACGTGCACCTGTACATTTTGACCTATTTGGTCGTGCAAACATTTTTGCATACATCTTTGGTACGTTGCCCCTGCATTACGTAAACCAAACGGCATGGTGCGATAGCAATAAGCCCCATACGAGGTAAGAAATGCAGTCTTTATTTGATCATCCGGATTCAGAGGTATCTGGTGGAAACCAGAATATGCATCAATGAATGACAACAGTTCACACCCAGCAGTTAAGTCTATGACCTGATCTATTCTTGGCAACGGAAATGGATCTTTTGGACACGCCTTGTTCAGGTTCGTGTAATCGATACACATGCGCCAAACCACTACCACGTTCAGGTCATCCTTCTTCTTTTCCACCAACACCGGATAAGACAGCCAATCCGGGTAAAGAACCTCCATGATAAATCCTGCAGCTAGCAACCGAGCTATCTCATCCCCAATGACTTTCCTCCTATCTTCGGCGAAGCGGCGGAGAGCTTGCTTCACCGGCTTAGCTCCGGGTCTCACATTCAAAGAGTGCTCGGCCAACTCCCTCGGAACACCTTGCAAGTCCTGTGTGGACCAAGCAAAAATGTCCCGATTCTCACGGAGGAAGCTGACGAGCTCGCTTTCCTATTTATCATTTAACCCGACACCAATTGTTATGGTGCGCTCTGGGAACATGTCATCAACAAGAACCTTCTTGGTATCTTTCGTGGCCTCGAAAGAGACACTTCCATGCGGGTTACTCAGCGCCGGCATATACTGCTGCGCGGACTGAGCCAATGCCGCCACCTCTTGAATTTTCCTTTTTTCCTGTGCAATCACAAGTGACTCGGCTAAGTTTGACCCGGCCGACGCACACTCCATGGAATGTCAGAAATCCCCTGCAATGGTAATCATTCCGTTCGGTCCGGGTAACTTCATCTTCAAGTAGCTAACGTGACAGCTTGCCATGAACTTGCTCAGGGCTGGCCTTCCGAGTAATGCGTGGTAAGCACTTTCCAAGTTCACCACCTCGAACTCCAAATTTTCGGTTCGGCAGTTATCCCTCGTGCCGAACAAGACGTCAACCCGGACCTTGCCTATGGGCTCACAAGAAATGTCGGGTACAATGCCATGGAAAGTTGTCCTCGTGGCCTGGAGCATGTTCTCCGATATACGCAACTTGCGCATTGTGTCCGCATACATGATAGTAATGCTACTGCCATTGTCGATCAACACCTTTGAGAATCTTACGTTAATGCTAGGTCCAATGAATGTCGGATCCAGCACCAACGCATACGAACCAGGGCTTGGCATGAGTTTGGGATGATCCCTGATGCTCCAGGTGATTTCCTGATCGGACCAAGGCATGTACCTCGTCACTGCAGGCATTACTGCATTCACCTCCATATGCCTACACTGCAAGCTTTTTCTATCGGTTTCCTCAGTGGTAAACACACAATAGCTCTGATGGTGTTCCTTGTACTCATTTCTCCCCTCATTTCCGGGGTACCTCTGATCCGGCTGACGCTGATTTTCTGCTTGGTGCACTGCATCCCTTCTCTCATTGTTATCATACCTCGGCGGAGGGGGAGGCAACATTAGCTCTTGCATGTTCGCTCCGGAGAGCAATTGCTGCCGGGGTAACTCCTGCCGAGGCTGATCATTCCGGGGTGCCTGAGCATTCCCCGGACCGCCTTGTTCAATCTTGTGCATCCACTCACATTGCCTCGTCGTATGACCCGCTGGGTTATTCGGATTTGGCGTGTGAAACTTACACGGCTGGTCCAACATCGACTCATAAGTATACCTCAGACGGTCTTTCCTTTCTTGCCACTGCTTCTTTTGCTCTGGTGTCCAAGTCTTCTTGCCATCGTTTCTCGGAGTCCACTGCCCTCTAGGTTTTTGGCGTTGGATGCCCCCTGCTCCGGGCTGATCTTGACTCACAGCTGCAACTTGGTGCGAACCATACCGATGATCCGGTCTGTCATCTCTCCTTTTTCCTCTGTAGTCATTTCTTCGGGATGATCCGGCTCCATCTCTATGATAGTACTCATCGTTTGACTCGTTTGATACGAGCCTAGGCTGAGTCAGATCACCCAAAGCATACGAATCTGCGATCCGGATCATCTCTGACAACGTAGTTGGCAATTTCCTTTGCAACTTCATCCACAGCTCGCTTCCATACCTGCACCCTTGTGCAAACCATGTTATGGCCGGTGATTCAATCATGCCCTCACACGAATTTCTCACAGTGCACCACCGGGTTAAAAACTCCCGATCCGTCTCATTTGGCCTTTGCTTGCACATAGCTAGGGTCTGTGGCCTATTTGGCCTCTGATACGTACTCGAAAAATTGCTGATGAACATCTCCTCGAAATCTATCCAGAAGTTGATGCTTCCTGATGGCAAATTGTTCAGCCATACCCTTGCCGGGCCTTCCAACATCTGGGGTACATATCATACAACCCATCTTAGGTTGCTAGTGGCAATTTTCACAGCCGTAGCATAATTTATCAGCCAATCCTCCGGCTTTGTACTGCTGTCATACGTCTTCGTGCCCCTGGGTAGCTGAAAGTTCGGTACAGGTGGCTCCTTCATGATCCGGGGTCCAAAACATGCTGGGCCCGGTGGACCTTGACATTCAATTTGTTCCGACCTATACAGTCGATCCAGTTTCAACCTGGCGTCATCCAGCATCAAATCCCTGCTCCCCAATCTTGACCCTATCACATGATAGTCCGTCCTTGGGTATCCCGCGTTTGCCATTTCCGAGTCTCCATCATTATACCTGTCTTGCTCTCTTGGAGCGCCTTTCTGTTGCATACCTCGGCCGGCACTTTGCTCTTGCCTTGGTATATTCCACTGCTGCGGTTGTCCTGCTCCAGCCGAGTTTCGCTGTCCAGCATTGCCGTTGACAACGTTCCCTTGACCGGCATTGCCTTGGTCGCGGTTACCTCGCCAGCTTCACCTCGGCTCACACTCCGTCGATCATCATTTTTCTGAGCTTCCTTTCCTTTCCCTGCCCGCGTCGGGTCATACGGGACGGTCTGTTTGTTCCGTCTGGCCGAGGTTACCACCTCTTCTCTCCTTGGAACACCATGAGGAGACGATACGGCTCCAACGGATTTCTCTGGGTTACCCACCGCCGAATGGACGATCTTGGAGGCTCCAGCTCTCTCCGGTTAGCCCTGAGCAGTTCCTCGTTTTGCCTGTTCGCAATCCGAACCAACTCATTAACCCTATCTTGTTGTCTTTGTCGGGCTTCACCCGTCAGACCCTCTAACTCGGATGCAGCTGCATCCGCTGCTCTGAGGTTCTTTGCCGGGGTACTGTACCTCGGCAGCCCCACGGACAAACAGTTTTCTGATACCTCAAATCCAGTATCACCGTCTCTGTTCATCTCGCTCATGAGATTTCTCCCCTTCACTTTTACAGCGTCAACCTTGTTTGCCTTTGCGTACTCACGCAACATCATATTCAACGACTGCTAAGCCGCGGCTATTTTCTTTGCGCCCTCTAGTATTTTCTGCCTAGTTTCTTCCAGCTCGGCCTGCGCTCGAGCCGGATCTACCGCTGCTACTACAGGGTTTGCCAAGCTGTCCATTGCCTCTCTCAACACATTTTCTAGCGGAGGACCCTAGCTTTCCTGGGTGCCTTAGGCGTTACCTCCGGATCTGGCGCTGGATCCTTGCGTGCGCCCGCACCAGGCGCAGTCATCATCACTTCTGCGCGGTCCAGGGAGCGAGCGATACGCGCCCCGCGAGCCACAGTGAGGGGTGGTTCCCCTGCTTCGACGACGTGGCGCGGATGAACGCAGGACACGTCCACCGCAACATAGACCTTGTGCGCGCCGAGCTTGACGAAGAGGCCGTTGCGTGGAAGAGGGCGCGTGCCGAAGCAGCCTGCGTTGTCGCTGACGAAATCCAGCGCTCCAAAGCGCTGAACGAGCCCGGAGACGATGCGTTCGCTGGTGGCGATGAGGTTTCCCGTCCGGATCTTGACCCCTGCTAGCGCCGCTAGCCCCACGGTGGGCGCCAACTATCATGGTGGTGTCACGGCAGATGCCATGGATAGCCTAAAGGTGGGGACTAATACACGCTAGGGGAATCCAGGGAGGGATAGTGGAGTGATTCTCCACACAGAAGTTTGTATTGATTTCCTTCCAAGATTACAAGTGCTCCTAGAGCTGTATTGGCGAGAGGAGGAAGAAGGAGCTCTCTTACTCTCACCCACAGATCACACCTGAAACCCTAGCCAAAACAGAATAGTAGAGAGACCAACCCCTTCTACAGAAGCCCCATCCCCTATTTTATAGAGGAGGCTCGGTTTCTGCCTAGGGCATACGTGGAGGCATATTACTAAGAATATGCCTCCTCCCAAAGTGGTAAGCCGACCGGGGTGCTTTTTCCCCCGCGTCACACTTGCTTTAGCTACGTGAGCCTCTGCGGCACCCGCGTCAGCCGACATGGGCGTCGTCATCCCTGTCGGCCATGACCCGGTGGTCCTTCTCTTGTCTGCTTCGCTCATGCAGTGCGTACTGGGCCCTCTTTTTGACCAGCAAGATTCCTTCCTTCTCCTAGAAGCCAAACATGACCCGGATCACAGCTGATCCGGGCACCCCTGTTCCTGCATGCAAGTAAACATATACTTCCGACTTACTGCTTAAGTAGGTTGAGACTTAGTTAGGCGAACACCCCCTGGTCCGGGTCACTCCGTGATTCGGCCGGCCTTGAGGTGACCCTGCCAGCATCTGCTTTGGCCTTGCCGAACCTCGGCTAACGCGGCCTTTATACCCCGGTGTGACCCTACCTGGGGGTATCCCCCCAACATATTGCTTTCTTGGTGTTTGTCAATTGCCCCGCTGTAATTTGTTCACCCAGCATGTTATTTATCTAAGGAGAGCCACCTCTAGTGAACTATGGATCCCGGTCCTTTTTCTTTACATACAATCTATAAACTGTTTCTGCTTTGTGTTTACTTTCTGCAAACTTTTACTTCTTGCCATTCGATACGTTTAATCCTTTGTTTTCCACAAAACACGGTGAGATTGACAACCTCATCGCAAGTTGGGGACAAAGTTCTGTGATTGTGTTGTGCATGTCTCCACGTTGCTACTAGCACCGGTAGTGCGCCCTGCCAAAGCTCAGCTAGTAACACCTTTGGGGTGTTTCCTTGCTCCTACTGGTTCGATTAAACCTTGGTTTCATAACTGAGGGAAGACTTGCTGCTGTATTCATCGTACCTTCCTCTTGGGGTTCCCAACGAGCTCTACGTCGAAAGTCGAGCGCATCAAGGTTTTTTGTGGCGCCGTTGCTGGGGAGTCAAGGACATCTTCACAAGGGGAGTCCCTCATAACTAATCTCTTTACTTTGTTGTTTTTGTTTTGCTTAGTTTTCTTTTTGCTTTGTTTGCTTGTTTTGTTCTTCAAAAAAACACAAAAAAATTAGTTCCTTTCTTAAGTTGCCTTTATGACTAGCTCTTCTCCAATCACTATTTCATTATGGATAGCTCACTCAGTTTCCTATTTGGGAACAGTTTTATGACTGCTAAGGTAATAGATGAACCACCGCCTGCTAGAACCTCCATCGAAGAAGAAATTGCTGAACTTGAAAGCTCATTAGATGAAAAAGAGGAGGAGAGTGATGGACAAAAGGAGGAAGAATGGATCTACCCATGCCTACCTTCTAATGAGAGTAACTCTTTATCCCTTACATTATTTGATTGTCCCCCATGCTTATCAAAGGAGGGTGAATGTTATGTTCCCGAGGATTCTTTTGAAAATGTTTATAATTAAGCTCTAGTGCTTGTAGATCATGAAAAGCATGCTTTATGTGATAGTTATATTGTTGAGTTTATTCATGAGGCTACTAAAAATTATTATGAGAGAGGAAAATATGGTTGTAGAAGTTTTTATGGTAATGAAACACCTCTCTATGTGCTGAAAGTTTTGAAGTTACTTTTGTTTTATCTTCCTATGCATGTCACTTTGTTCTTTGTGCATTTATTTGCATACAAGATTCCTATGCATAGGAAGTGGGTTAGACTTAAATGTGTTTTGAATTTGCTTCTTGATGCTCTCTTTTACTTCAATTCGTATTTCCTATGAGAGCATCTTCTCAAATTTTCATGCCTAACTTAAAGGCGTTAAAGAAAAGTACTTGTTGGGAGATAACCCAAGAGTTTTAGATGAGTCTTGGAAGTTATTACCTCTGTAATAACCTCTCCTTATCCTTTTTATTTGCTTTTTTTGCCAAGAGTAACCTCTAATGAGAGTGAAGTAATGATTGGGAAGTTGCTGTCCCGAAACAGATTTCTGTGCTTCACTGTAAACATTCCTGAGAGAGCTCTGTACGTCGGATTGAGCTGTAATGTTTTATGCTTCTGCCCCAGGTTGTTATATAACTTTCGTTAGTTCAACACTTTTTGATTTGAGCAACAGAATGTCTTTTTTGACAGATTTCTGCCATTTCCTGCATTTGCTTCTTGTTAGTTCCTTCTTGAGTTCCTTTGGGGAATTGAGCCTTTTGAGGGAAGTTCTACAGTAGCTAGTGTTCTAATGGAAGTTTATTTGGTGTTAGAACTGAACCTTGAGACTTATTTATCTTAAGTGCACTATTGTTGCTAATGAGATTGTGTGAAGTTTTGTATGAAGGAAAAATTTCAGGTGTATGGAAGGAATGAGTAATGAGATGAAGGATGGACTAAATCTCAAGCTTGGGGATGCCACGCGTGTCACCCAAGAAATATCCAAGAAGTACAAGCGTCAAAGCTTGGGGATGCCCAAGGCATCCCCTTCTTCATCAATAAAAATCCCAGGTTTCTTCCAAACTCTTCATTTTTATTGTTTCATGCACAGATGTGTTTTCTTGGAGCGTCTTCTTTTTCGTTTTTGTTTTGGTTTTTAGTTTGCTTGGTTTTCTTAGTTTTATGAATAAATTGGTTGGACCCCCTCTTTCACAGTTTGGTTTGCAAATAGTTTGGTTTGGTTTGGAAAAGAGTAGAAAAAGTTCATACTTTTGTGGTAAAAAGAGCTCATTTTTGACTATGGCCTATGCTTTGTCATGCCATGCTTGATATTGTTTTGGCTTTATGCTTAGTATTCTTTGCTGTAGCATGACTTGTTATAAACAATTGAGATTGCTTAATGTGCCTTGGATGAATCATGCGTTGTTTTAGCATATTAAAGCATAGTATAGTGGTATTCTCCTTTGATGCTTTATTTGGGTTGACTTGGCACATGCTCACACCATGTTATGACTATCACAAGTCACCATAGCCTTTATGATCCTTTAGTTTTCAACTTGTAGTATAACTTTATGCTTTGATCAATGATGTTTTGTCGCTCTGCATGATTATGACCATTATTGCTCTCTTAGTTTGTCGCTCCCAGTCTTTTGCTAGCCTCCACAACAAAGTATGTGTTCCACTCATGCATCCAACTCCCTAAACCAAGTTGTTCCAAAGAGTCCACCATACCTACCTACTAGCTTATGCTATTCCAAGTATATTCATGCTTTTGTTTACCTTCCACTTGTTATGAGAAAACTAGTGATTAAAGCTCTCACGAACTTGATGGCACACTTTACTTTACTTGCTCTTAATAAACTTGAACCACTGTGTCTTCTATGTTGTATATGATTGCACTTATTTGTTGGGAATTAGCAGAACCATGCTTTCATGGGGAACGCTTTCAACATTGCACTTGGTACTTGTACCTAGTTGATATCATGCTCTTTTGTATATGGATGTCGTCGGTGTGAAATGAAAGGGGAGCTTGTAAGTCCATGGACTTATGTATATGTGTTAGAGAAACGCCTGGGCCGCTGGTCTAATCCATGCTGACATGGTGGAAACCTGCAGCGTAACCATAATGAGCTATCTATGAAGCATTCTTCTTATAAAAAAAGAGTCCTACATTGAGAAAAAAATAAGAGAAAAGAGATACTATGAAAAGAGGAAAGAGAGAAAAAAGCACCATATTCCCATGGTAAATAAGAAGAATGCTGAGATGCTCGTTGTTTGCTTGCCTTATCATTTTGATATGGGGATTCTTCCGTATCATCGGGCAAGGGGTACTCCGTTGGCGGTTCTCAATGATACACATATACTTACGATGACAAGAACTTACCGGTGACTAAACTTGAGTAGCATGAGGAGCGACCCTCGTATACAAGGGACATGAGATTTCTGACTTATACTTTGTCAAGCATGTACACCATAGTTTGTTCACTTTAACCTTAATCACCTTCAAGATGCTTATGATAGGGGCAATGAGAGCTGAAAGCTATAAGTACCATAATTCTTGGAAGCTCTTTATGAGACTTGAATCCCTACTTCCTTTTACAAGGGACTTTCTTCCACCATTATATTGAGTCTCCACCTTCTATCTTTATGCACCTACTTTGAGAGCATAGTGGCCATTCTTAGTTCTATGTGCATTGTCCCAAAACTAGTTGATTGATGCATACCTTGTTACTGCTTGTTTGAAACTATTGTATCTAGTCACTCTTATGAACTTTGAAGGTGTCCTATGCATTTATATTTGCTACTCTATTGGGGGACAAGCTGAATACTATTATGCTATGTTTTCTTTATGTGAAACAAACAAACGTCTTGCAAAGCGTTGTTATTCATGAATCTTTTGTTTATGCCTTTTCATGTTGCATCATAGTTTCTTTGCTTATTTCTAGAACTTTTCTTTCATGTTATGATTGAAGTACTATGATCCCAGCTTTGAATGTTTTGCAAATACTTTGATCAACTCTTTGATGATGCATGTCACCTCAAAAATTCTTTCTTTTTATCACTTACCTACTCGAGGACGAGCAGGAGTTAAGCTTGGGGATGTTGATACATTGCAAATGTAAGTATAATTTTTGATGTTCCATGCTTAGTTTTATCCACTTTCTTGTGTTTTGTTCCAACTTTGGAGTACTTTTATTATGATTTCTTGGACTAACCTATTAACAAGAGCCATAGTGCCAGCTGCCTGTTTTTTGCTGTTTTTGGTTCCAGGAAAGTCAGAAAATGAATATTCTCGAAATTGGACGGGACAAAAGCCAAAGTGCCTATTTTTCCGGAAGGGATCAAGTGCCAGAATACGAGACGGAGAAGGGCTGTGGGCCAGCCACACCACCTGGCCATGCGGCCAGGCCTGGCCCACGCCAGGGGGTGGTCTGGCCGACCCAGCACCCCCTCGGCCTCTCCTTCTGCCTATAAGTTGCCCTCGGGACGAAAACCCTAGGTACCCAATCAAAAATCCACGAAAGAGTCTGTAGCCGCCGTCATCTCTGTCCCTAGATCGGGGGGATCTGAAGCTCTTCCCAGCACCCTGCAGGAGAGGGGAATTCACCCTGGAGGCCTTCTTCATCACCATGCAAGCCTCCGGTGTGATGCGTGAGTAGTTCATCCTTGGACTATGGATCCATGTAGTAGCTAGATGGCTGGTTTCTCCTCCTTTGTGCTTTCATGTTTAGATCTTGTGAGCTCCGTTCATGATCAAGATCATCTATTTGTAAATCATACATGTTGTGTTTGTGGGGATCTGATGGATATTGAGATGCTATTTCAGATTGATTATTGATTCTATCATGTCTTTGTTATTTGAGATCTTGCATGCTTTCCGTTGTTAGTAGCTATCTTGGCCAAGTAGATGCTAGCAACTCCAAGAGTTAGTATTTATGCTCGATAGTGGGTTCATGCCTCTGGTAATCTGGGGAAGTGACAGAAATCTCTAAGGTACTAGATGTGCTATTGCTACTAGGGAGAAAACAACAATCCTTTGTTCATAGAACAATCGTATTGTTTACTTTACACGCAGTTCATAAAGCAATAATCTATTGCTTGCAACTTAATAGTGGAGGGGGTTCAGATGATAACCTGAAGGTGGATTATTAGTCATAGATGCAGTTGGATGGCGGTCTATGTATTATGTTGTAATGCCCAATCAAGTCTCAAAGGAGTCAAGATGATTAGTATATGCATGTATTGCTTTCTCGGTGTTTGTCAATTGCCCCGCTGTAATTTGTTCACCCAGCATGTTATTTATCTAAGGAGAGCCACCTCTAGTGAACTATGGATCCCGGTCCTTTTTCTTTACATACAATCTATAAACTGTTTCTGCTTTGTGTTTACTTTCTGCAAACTTTTACTTCTTGCCATTCAATACGTTTAATCCTTTGTTTTCCTCAAAACACGGTGAGATTGACAACCTCATCGCAAGTTGGGGACAAAGTTATGTGATTGTGTTGTGATGGTCTCCACGTTGCTACTAGCACCGGTAGTGCGCCCTGCCAAAGCTCAGCTAGTAACACCTTTGGGGTGTTTCCTTGCTCCTACTGGTTCGATTAAACCTTGGTTTCATAACTGAGGGAAGACTTGCTGCTGTATTCATCATACTTTCCTCTTGGGGTTCCCAACGAGCTCTACATCGAAAGTCGAGCGCATCAGTTTGCGAAAAGAACACACATGCAATGACTCTGGCGGATCCATATGTGGTTTGTGAGAAGAACACACATGCAATGACTCTACTTGTGGTTCATGAAAATAACACACATGCAATGTAGCATCCCAATTGTCTAAAAATTGTAATGCTACTTGTCCTAGTAAGATATTGGCTACTTCATATATATTATTGTTGCATCATAATTATATCATGCTCATGTCATCATGCCACCTTGCATTTGAGCATCATATAAAACCCTTTTTTTGGTTCTTCTGTCACATGCATTATTAATTGTATTTGCCTCTTGATATTGTAGTTGGCTATTGATATATTGCCTAAATGCCCAAGTTGAGTTGGGGGCATATATTTTATTTCAATTCCATCACCTTTCTTTTCCACCACTTTATAATTCCACCATCCTACTAGTTCATGAGCTTGTTGTCTATATTTTGGTTTTATCTAGCTCATGGGAAATAGGGTGGATCTAGTCCTTTAAATTCCTTTGCTTGGCTTTATTCCAATTCTTGGAAATGCATAAGAATAATGCCATCATATTATTATTGTTTTCACAAAATAAATAATGGCATTATTATTTTTGCATGGGCCATGCAAGCTTCTTCACCACCTTTTTACTCCATTGGATTTTCTTTGGATTTAATGGATCCTATCTTGGGAAGCCATCTACTACCATTCCACCATCCCCATACTCCTATCCACCTCATTTCCTCTTATTTTTATTTCTTCATGCATGATCCATATGAGAACCTTTCCTCCTATTTCTTTCCTTCCTCTTTCTTTCTTGTTTCACTTCCACATTAGCTCAAGCAAGACCAAGCTCCATGGTCCTCCTTGGTTTGGCCTTATAAACATAAATCAAAATCTAAATACCTAATAAAATTCAAACCTAGCTTCTCTCTCTATTCTTCTCCTAATCTAATTCTACTAAACCCTAAGCCCCTCTCTCTCTCTCTCTCTCTCTCTCTCTAGCATGACCTCCATGCCAAGCCCCTCTCTCTCCCTGGCCCACCCCCAGCCTGTCCTCTTCCTAACCCTAGCAAGCCCTAACCCGAGTCCCATCTAGACCTAGCCCGAGCTAACCTCCCTCTCCTTTATCTCTTCTCTCTACCTCGTGCAAGCCCCACCCTGCAGCTGCGCCACACCGTCCCCACCTGCAGCCTCCCTCCTGCCGCCGCCCAGCCCCACGACAAGCCCCAGCTCCCCCCACGTGCTCGAGGAGAAGGAAGAAAAAGGTGGCACCGAGGCCACCTTTATCTAACCCTGCCACGACTGCTTCTCCTCCCTCTCCCTCCTTTTTCCACCTACCACACGGCTCTCTGGGCTCGCCCAGATCTGCCCGAGCTGTCCTCCTCTTCTCCTTCTTCCTCTCCAACCACAGCTCCTGCCGCCGCTCGCCGCCAGCACCACATCGTCCCCGACGTTTCGGCCGTTCAGCGTGACGTGGAGGTGGCCTGGAAGCTCGAGGAGGCTCCTCTACGACGCCCTGCACTCGCCGACTTGGACGAGAAGCTCCCAGGGTCGCCAGATCCTCGCCGTCCCGACGAAACCCTAGCCGCCGGAGCTCGCCGCTCCGCCGCTCCTCGCCCCGATCCGCGCCTGCCGTCGAGCCCGCGGTGAGCCCCTCTTTTCCCCTAACACGATCCGCCTCGCCGTACCGCCCTAGCCCCGCCATTCGTTTCGTCGAACGCCCGCCGCGCGCCAGAGCTCGCCGTCGTCTGCAGCCTCCCCGCGCCGCGCAGCACCCTAACTAGGCCCCAACCCCTCACCTGTCAACTCCCCTCGCCCTACCGCACTGGTTAGCCCCTCCGCGCGCACGCCCGCGACTCGGGATCGAATCCCCGCTCCGCGCCGCGCGCACACTGTCAGTCAGACGATGAACACGAAGAACAGTACCCGGGCCGTGGAAAATTACATTAAGCCCCCCACCTTTTTGACTCCTGCAACCCGCGCTCCTAGAGACCCCACCTGCCAGTCGCTCTAGCCATCTTGCAGGAAGCCCCTCCGCTTTCTCGTGCCGTAACCCGCAGTCCAGCGAGGCCCCACCTGTCACCCTCTGCCATCTTCACCGCTGTCACGTGGGCCAGCGCCAGTTGGCCCACCTCGCAGTCGCACGGGCTAGACCGAGACGCGGTGACAAAAGTATTTTCCCCGCGCGTGGCCCAGTCAGCGCAAGGCCCACCTGTCAGTGACTGGGGCTGATTTCGCCTGGGTGACAAAAGTAATTTCCTGTGTCTGTTTTTAATTAAACCTTTTCCAAATTGATTTAAATTCAAATTCAAATCAGATTCAAATAATTTTTAAAATACAAATCCAAATAATACAAGTAATATATGTTTTGGAATCAGAAAAATGTGAGGAATTCAAATATGCCCTTCAAAATATGTTTTGCACACTTTAAATTTCGAGATGATTAAAATTACAATAAATGCCCTTTTCCTTAATTAAATAATAACTTTTGTTTTATAACTCCAAATTTGACAAATAATATGTCTAAATCGATCAGCGTGACGAGCCCGTTCTATCTATACATTCCTTTTTCTTAATTGAAGCATGCATCATGTTGTATTTAAGAACCTGAACTGTTTATGACAATAAAACTTGGTTAAATAAATAACAAAAAGCTTTATTTCTTGTATCCACACCTCACCTTTGCCATGCTACTTTAATGCCATGCAAATTGTGCATCATTCATCATGGCATGCTTGTTTGCTTGTCGCATTTTAATTCATATGCTTGTGCACTTTATTTATGTTGCCCCTTGTTTGTTTGGTTCTTCTTCGAATAGACGCCCAGCAGTTGAATTACCAGGAATCACAGGAGTACTACCCAGATCCATCTCTCGCTTCAACTGAGTTGCCAGGCAAGCACTACCACATGATTGCATACATATAGTACCTATTGCCTCTATCTTATTCTTGCATCATTGAGTCGCGATTGCATTAAATTGAATCCCAAGTACTGCATAACCTTTACTTTTAAACCCCACCGAAGCTTGTTCCTCCATCCCATGAGCCATTACTACAGGAGTTGTTTGAGCCATGCGAGTCGTAGAAAAGCATGTGTAGGGTATGTGAGTGTCTGATGAATAACGAGGTACCTAAACAACTTAACCTGAGTAGTAATGGGATAACTAATGAAAGAGGCACCGGTGAGCAATATCTGCTATTTGGGTTTTCATGCTCACTTGTGTCCCGTAGGACCCCGAGTACTTGATTCCTGTTCCTTGACTATTCGCACTATCCACATCCGGGAGGCCTTATGGACCCCCCTGAGCCAGAGCTTGATTCATTCTTATTTCTCGGGGCCACGATTAGTTTGGGGCTTTATTACTATCCTGTACTTATGCCATGTTACTGCTTTATTTACGATTGTGCGAGGAGCACCTGTACTATTTTGGATCGTGACACGTTTTCGCTGTATCGACAAGCCCAGTCACATTTTCGGGTTCCCAGTGGTTTACCGCCGTCCACACAAACCTTGGGTCCGTCTCGGAGCCGGCCAACTTCGTTGCGGGTAGCTTAATGGGGTGGCCCCTGAAATATTTCTGAATCCTGTGATTGCTTTGTTGTGAATGCCTCGTTGGGTTTTGATTTGGTTTTTCCGAGGTTGATCGAGTGTGTGTTGCTATTCGTGCACCCCTGCAGGGTAAATCTTTCTGAAAGCCGTGTCCGCGGTTATGGACGACTTGGAGCACAGTTTCTTGATCATAGACAAGTATAACTAAAGTACCGCTTTTAATTTGACTAAGTACTTGACTAGTAAATAGTGCAATACTCATGGAATGGTTAATAAAACTGCCAACGGATGATGGGGGTTGTTCGTCCGCTTCCTCGTTGGTAAGCGAGGAGGAGGATGGATCTATTAATTATACTGTTATAACTGTTGTTCTTAATTCAAGGACATCCGTCTATCATTGGTTAGGCGGATGGTTAGCGAGTATCTGTAGAATTGTTAGGTATTATCTTTTGCTGCAATTGCGTCACCCCAGGTTGTGTCCCCTTTAGCGGCATAAAGACTTGCTGAGTACCCCTAGGGTCTCACACGATAAATTGTTTGATTCAAATGAACAGGTGTACCCGCAAGATGGATATTGGGTGGAAGAGACAGATGATGTTGGCCACGATCATTCGGTGTAGAGATTCCGGGAACGGGGATCCGTGAGATCTGTGGGCGGGATGTGTTTATTTATGGGGCATCTTATGCCAATTTGCTTCTTATCCGTACTCGGATCTTGTTTTCCGCTTCCGCCTGATACTCTGATGTGTGAGGCATGAGGAGATATCCTAAATTATTATATCTATCTAGGACATTTGGATCTTGCCGTATGGCGTTGCAATATTTCTATTTCTTTTAGATGGAATGGCTCTGAGGACTGTTGTATGTGGCTTGCATACATACTCATTTGTGTATGTAGTTGATCCCTTTGCCTGCCGATTACGCCGCTCGTTCTTGTCCCGTTGTCTGAAAGTGGTTAGGACGGCCGAAAGGTCTACCGTGAGTGGCCCTAGGCCCCACCGTACTATTTTAACCACTTTCGTTCATCTAGGCATTAACTAAGAGCGTAATTCACCGAGGTAGTTACAATTGGTATCAGAGCCATCCCGCCCTTCAGGGTCTCAGCCAAAATGGTCGTTGTCAGTCTAGCAAATATTTTGGTAGTTATGTATACTAGGGAAAAACAAAGCGTGAGAGTAGGACTGCTTCCATTTTCTTCTTACCCACCCACCCACCCTTTTTTGGTAAGGGAGTGTAACATTTTCAATCCTCTTCTAAAATTCAAACTAGGATTCACGTGTTCTGGGTTCCGTAGTACCATAGGTTGTGTTTGTGTTTGTGTGTGTGTGTGTGTGAATTCCTTGTCTATCTGTTGCATCCAAATGTTATCACTATCTGCCTTTTGGTTATCAACTGTTGGTACATTCCCTACGGACAGTCCTTTGTAAACCAACGCGATCTATTCTGATTCGTTGTATACCGATGCGATCTATCTTACTCTTTGTTATCCGACGTTATCTTGTTTGGGGTGTTCGTTTCCGTAGTTACCAATCTTTAGGTTCATCTTAAGAAGAAGGTGTTGGGATATGTGTTTTACTGATTCATGTGCGGAGTAATGATTTGAGTGCGGGATGGAGTTGCGACCATACCACTACTGTTATCATTTGCTCTTGTATATTGAACTAGTAGAGTTACTAATCTTAATTCGTTAAGTGGTTTTGCGCATATAGTGGTATTTTAATGCCGAAATTTACGGAAATTTTTTCTTTGTAGTTTTTGTACCACACTCCTTGTTCAGTCGTGTGCGTTATGCTTAATATCTTCTAGTTGCCATGAACTTTGTTGATATTTTAATATCATCTCAGTGAATTGCATTCTTTAATCTTGATTAATTCCATTTTGGTACTATCTTGGATTATTATCATTCTCCATTATAGTACTGACTTGTGTTTTATATCAATCACAGGATGGCACCACCACGCCGTTCTGAGGAGGACATACCACCTGAACTTGGGGCTGCTTTGGCAAGTATTGCAAATGCTTTGGGCACTATGCAGCAGAACCAGCAGCGCTTCGAGGAAAGCGTGAGGAGGAATGAGTTTGTTTCGCTACCTCCACCCCCCAAGCGAGGAGACATCAAGAGTTTTCTCAAGTTCAACCACGCCAATTTGAGGTGTCTGATCAGCCACTTGATGCGGATGATTGGCTGCGTGAAGTGTCAAGGTTGCTGATGACTGCGGATGTTCCCGAGCAAGAATGGGTCAAGTGTGCTACTCACCTTCTGAAAGGAGATGCAGCTCTCTGGTGGGAAAATTACCTCAAGGCAGATCTCTCTGGTTTTCAGCCTACTTGGGAGCGGTTCGCTGCTGCTTTCAAAGAGCAATATCTGTCAGAAATTGTCATGGAAAGGATGAAGGAAGTGTTTCTCAACCTCAAGCAGGGCACTGACAATGTCAACACCTACATCAGGAACTTCATGAACCTTTCTCGTTATGGTGGCGATGAGATCTCTGATGACAAGAAGAAGCAAAAGAGGTTTCGGCAAGGCCTTAATGCTTCCATCAAATATGCAATCACTCATGCAAGGCCGGCATCTTTTCTGGAACTTCAACACACAGCTCTGCAGGAAGAAGCAAGTAGGCAAGTGTTTGAGGAGTCAAAGAAACACAGCCGTGATACAGCAAGCTCTTCTGCTATGACAGCTCCTTCTAAGCGTCGTGTCTGGGTTCCTAACACCCCACCGTCGCTTCCCTGCTCCACCAAGACCGTCAAGCTACGCACCAAGGCCACCAAACTCCTTCACTGCGGCCTCCCAGGGGCTACAACCACAACTACCCTGGAGCGCCTGGCGGAGTCCCTGGCTACGTTGCTCCACGTCCACCTGGTGCTTGCTATACTTGTGGAAACACTGGGCATCAGCACTGGAATTGTCCAATGAACAACAAAGCTCTTCCACCACCACCTCCAAGACCTGCAGCAAGTTCTCCTATGATTCGTGCACCTCCACCTCGGGCTCTCACATCAACACTAAGCCGGGGTCTACGGTTGCTTGTGCCAACTGTGTCAACGCCGCTCAAGCTGAGCATGCCTCTGGAGTTGTCATGGGTATGCTTCCTGTTAACTCAGTTCCTGCATGAGTTTTGTTTGATTCTGGTGCTTCGCATTCTTTTGTTTCTCACAAGTTTGCACATGAGCAAGATCTGGCTATGGTTCCTTTATTACACCGTCTTGTGGTACAATCTCCTGGGTCAAACATGAGGGCTGCTCATATCAGCCATGGCAATCAAATTGAGATTGGTGGCTCTTCGTTTCCGGCTTCCTTAATTATTCTGGGGCAATTCTGATATTGATGTTATCTTGGGCATGGATTGGTTGACAGCAAATGCAGTTGTGATTGATTGTGCTGAACGTTCGGTTTCTCTAAAAATTCCTGAAGGCCATATAGTCTATTCTCCAAGTCTGACTCCTGCAATTCAGCTTTATTCTTTGGTGGCTCTGAATGATGATGCTATGGAAGGTATTCAGAGTGTTCTTGTAGTTTGTGAGTTTCCAGATGTCTTTCCTGAAGAGTTGCCAGGTATGCCTCCGGATCGTGAGGTTGAGTTTGTCATTGAACTTGAACCTGGGTACCGCTCCTATCTCCAAGCGGCCTTATAAAATGGGTCCTGCTGAGTTGGCTGAACTTAAGCGTCAGTTGGATGAACAAGAGAAGTTGTGTTTCATTCAGCACAGTACTTCTTCTTGGGGTAGCCCAACCATCTTTGTGAAGAAGAGAGACAAGACTGATAGACTTTGTGTTGACTATCGGGCACTCAATGCTAAAACAATCAAGAACAAATATCCCCTTCCACGGATTAATGATCTCTTCGATCAGCTAGCTGGAGCTGTGGTATTCTCTAAGCTTGATTTGAGAAGTGGTTACCATCAAATCAAGATCCGCAAGGAAGATGTTCCTAAAACAGCTTTCACCATCCGCTATGGCCTGTATGAGTACACGGTCATGTCTTTCGGTCTCACCAATGCACCTGCAACCTTCTCGATGCTTATGAACTCGGTTTTCATGGAGTATCTTGATAAGTTCGTTGTGGTCTATCTGGATGACATTCTAGTCTATTCTAAGTCAAAAGAAGAACATGAAGAACACCTTCAGTGTCTCCTAAACAAGCTTCGTGAGAACCGCCTGTATGCAAAGTTCTCCAAGTGTGAGTTTTGGCTGCCTCAAATCACCTACCTTGGTCACGTTATCTCTGCCAAGGGCATTGCCGTCAACCCAGAAACTATTAAGAAAATTATGGACTGGCTCCCACCCATAAATGTCAAAGAAGTCCGGAGTTTCCTTGGTTTGGCTAGTTACTACTGCCGTCCGCTACGTTCAAACTTCTCTAAGATGCGAAGCCTCTTACCGATCTCCTCAAGAAAGGCAAGAAATATCTTTGGACTCCTGCATGTCAAGCAAGCTTTGAAACACTCAAAGAGAAGCTCACTTCCATACCAGTCTTAGTTCCTCCAGATACATCAAAGCCGTTCCAAATATTCTGTGATGCCTCATTGCAAGGATTGGGTGCGGTTCCTTATGCAAGAAAAGCAAGTTGTTTCTTATGCCTCTCGATAGTTGAAGACGCATGAGATCAACTATCCTACACATGACCTAGAACTCGCAGCAGTTGTCTTTGCTTTGAAAGTATGGAGGCATTACTTGCTTGGCAACCGTTGTGAGATCTTTTCTGATCACAAGAGTCTGAAGTATATCTTCACACAGCCTGATCTCAACCTTCATCAGAGGAGGTGGATTGAACAATTTAATGATTTCGATTTGACCATCAACTACACTTCGGGCAAAAGCCAATGTCATGGCGATGCTCTCCAGCTGAAAAGCTTATGTTAACAACCTCATGGTGGAAGAACAACAGCCTCTCTTTGGCGAGGAATTCCGCAAGCTAAACCTTGAAATTGTGGAATCCAGGGTATCTTCTGAACCTTCTAGCACACCTCTCTTGGAAGAAAAGGTCCGTTCCATTCAGCTTGGGGATCCTTACACTAAAAAGATCATCTCCAACATTCAACTTCCGAAGTATGAGTCTTTCCACGTAGATGACCAAGGCACTCTTTTCTTTGAACACCGGATGTTTGTTCCGAACTACCCGGGTTTAAGAGAGCAAGTTCTCAAGGAGGCGCATGATTCTGTTCTTTCTATCCACCCTGGCAGCACTAAGATGTACATGGACTTGAAAACAAATATTGGTGGCCTGGTTTGAAACGATATTGTGCCAAGTATGTCTCGGAGTGCGATGTTTGTCGCAGAGTTAAAGCTGTCCATCAGAAACCTTCCGGTCTTCTACAGCCATTGAAGCCTCTGGAATGGAAATGGGAGAAAGTAGAGATGGACTTCATCACTGGTTTTCCAAGGTCGCAAAAGGGCAACAATGCAATCTTTGTTGTCATTGACAGGCTTTCCAAAGTAGCTCACTTCTTTCCAGTCAAGGAAACAATTTCTGCAATTCAGTTGGCTGAGCTCTATATCAACAAAATTGTCTCTCTGTATGGAGTTCCTCTTGAGATCAGTTCAGACCGTGGAAGCATCTTCACTTCCAAGTTCTGGGGAAGTTTCCAAAATGCTTTGGGAACAAAACTAAACTTCAGCACAGCTTACCACCCTCAGTCGCAAGGACAAGTTGAAAGGATCAATCAGATTCTAGAAGATATGCTCCGTGCTTGCGTTATCTCTTTCGGCATGAAGTGGAAGAATGTCTTCCTTATGCTGAATTCTCTTACAACAACAGCTTCCAGAAAAGTCTAAAGATGGCACCATTTGAGGCTCTCTATGGTCGCAAATGCAGAACTCCGATTGGTTGGTCGGGCGCAGGTGAAAGAATATTGTTTGGCCCCGACATTGTAACTTAACTCAAGCGGAGGAGAAAGTTCACATCATTCTTGAAAATCTGAAGATTGCTCAAAGTCGCCAGAAGAGCAATTATGACAGAAAGCACACGGACATGGAGTATGTCCCTGGTGATCTCGTTTACCTTCGTGTCACTCCCATGAGAGGCACGCACCGTTTTGGTATCAAAGGAAGCTGGCTCCTAGATACATCGGTCCTTTCAAATTCGTGGAAGAAGAGGAGAAGTTGCTTATGCTCTTGAGCTCCCTGAACAACTCAAAGTCCATGATGTTTTCCACATCTCTCAACTCAAGAAGTGCTTCAAGGATCCCGGCAGGACCGTGGACCATGAACTCATCAATCTCCAAGAAGATCTGTCTTATCAAGAACACCCCACAAAAATTCTTGAAGTCGCAGAAGAAGGACTCGCAACAAGTCCATCAAGTTCTGCAAGGTGCAGTGGTCGCACCATTCCGTTGATGAAGCCACCTGGGAACGTGAAGATGAGCTCCGTGCCAAGTATCCTACCCTCTTTGAGTCTTCTTCTTCCTAGAATCTCGGGGCGAGATTCCTGTTTAGTGGGGGAGAGAGTTTAGCATCCCAATTGTCTAACAATTGTAATGCTACTTGTCCTAGTAAGATATTGGCTACTTCATATATATTATTGTTGCATCATAATTATATCATGCTCATGTCATCATGCCACCTTGCATTTGAGCATCATATAAAACCCTTTTTCTTTTGGTTTTCTTCTCTCACATGCATTATTAATTGTATTTGCCTCTTGATATTGTATTGGCTATTGATATATTTCCTAAATGCCCAAGTTGAGTTGGGGGCATATCTTTTTTATTTCAATTCCACACCTTTCTTTTCCACCACTTTATATTCCACCATCCTACTATTCATGAGCTTGTTGTCTTTATTTTGGTTTTATCTAGCTCATGGAAATAGGGTGGATCTAGTCCTTTAAATTCCTTTGCTTGGCTTTATTCCAATTCTTGGAAATGCATAAGAATAATGCCATCATATTATTATTGTTTTCACAAAATAAATAATGGCATTATTATTTTTGCATGGCCATGCAAGCTTCTTCACCACCTTTTACTCCATTGGATTTTCTTTGGATTTAATGGATCCTATCTTGGGAAGCCATCTAC